>JAAGKR010000760.1:0-119311 GCA_011419295.1 Clarias macrocephalus | reverse complement strand
TGGATCCACCAGCTTTCATGGACCATTAGGGTAGGAAAGGTCCTAGAAGACAAGAACCATACATTCACACTCATAATAAACAGAGCTGCCGACTTTTTGGGCTGGAGTGAGATTCTGAAAATAAGGACATGCACATAAAGACCCTGTTTTGCATATTCAGCTATTTTGATTAACACTGATCACACACCTTACCCTACATGGTTCAGGTTCTGTAAAGTTTAGCATTACAATGTTAAAGATGCATGTGAATTAATTTCAGTTAGTACAACTGATATTTGAAATATTCAACAAATAAATGAAATAGGGCCTTTTTTAACCACCAGCCAAATCACCAACATGCTCTTCAGCTACTCCGTGTAGGACAGCAGTGGTGTAGAACAGACCTCTGGGCCCTGTACATTAGAGGCCTCATTGTGGGGCCTTGATCCATATCTCACGTATAGTGGATTGTACTCTGTAATACCTTGGATTGCAAGTAACTTGCTCATCCTCAGTGCACATGCATCACTCCTATAGTGAACATCCGTCTGGCTGGGTGTGGAACATGTGTGGATGTACTGTCTATTATAACATAAAATTATAGCATAAAGCAAAGCACCTGTCAGTAGAGAGGTTACTTGTTAAAGATCCAATTTCCAGAGTCTCAGACTCTGTCAGAAAGCAGTGAATCCTTTGGTATGTGTGTGCGCAGGGGTCATTAAAAAAAAGCAGTGTTTTTGTTAGTGTATGTGTTTGTTCACGTGTCTTACTTCAGCTTCACACATGCGCACACTAACGGAAAAACTGCTCTGTCGGGATTCTTTTCAAAGGTAAGGGGCATTTTGGTAATGTTAATTAGTTTTTTTTTTTTACTTTACATTTTGTAATAATTATTTTTATATGAAAACTTTTGGGATGTGGAACGAATTACCTGAGTCTCCATTATTTCTTATGGGGAAATCCTTTGATACACGAGTGGTTTAATATACTTGCTTCCAGAAAAAATTATGCTCACAATCCAAAGTTTAACTGCATTTCACATCTTTTCTGATCCATATCTCTTATATTTCATCCCAGAATTACAAGCGCCCTGGATAGTCAGTCCCACTGACTTACTTCTCTTCACTTGGACAGAACAAAGTCGCAGAGCGTCAGCCACAACACACTTGTGTATGTGAGGGAATGATGTAGCGATTTGACTTTAGAATATAGCCAACACTTCAGAAAGAGCCTGGAGCTCAGTGATTTTTGCTTGCCTCTTCTGCAGACAAGTATTTTGCATATAAAAAACTTGAAAAATTGGAAGTGTGGAATAAAGGCGTGTGAAGATGTGTGAGATTGTGTGAATTGCATGCATTGAGTTAGCAGCTCTAAAATTTCTAAATTACTAGATGACAAGTTCACATTGCTTCACAACTTAAATCCCTTTGATCAGTCAATGCACACAACACAATTTCCACCTGGATTTTTCACACAGTCAATGTGAACATGATTCCCAAAATTATCTTTCTTCTTCTAATGCACTTATTTCAGGGTTTCACAAGTTCTTGAATATCATCAAGGAAAAAAGTTTTCTCGGTACATCAAAGCCATGATCGCACTGCGTGCTTCATGTCTTGACCTCTGCTGTTAAACAGGCCTTCCAGGCCTTAACGGCCCTTTAATTTATTGGGAAAAATAGCGGCTTAGTTTGATCACCAAAGGCATTGTTTTGTTGCAGGCTAATGCACGACCTCACACTGCTCACTACACCACTTGTACATTATAGAAACTCATATGGGAGTTAATGCCATATCCACCGTATAGTCCTGACCTCATTCCAAAGCCCATTAAGAACTTGGAGTGCACTGAGGGAGAGATGGGAATCACCAGAGACCTTCCAATATGATATTATGTCAATATAATTTAAAGCATGAAAATTAAAAAAATGCTTAATTAACTTAGTTTTTTTTTTCCAGACATTAGCAACAAAGTACTTGGCCTCCGAGTGGCGCAGTGGTAAAGTGCTATCCCTATCATCCGTAGATTGCGAGTTCGATTCCCAGGTGAAGCTGTAACCTCTCGCACCCGGAGGTCTAGAGAGAGCTGATTGGCCGAGCTCTCTCAGAGGGGAAGGATGAGAGGTACTTAGTGCTCCCACATTAATCACGGGTCTGTAGCCAATCAGGGGCATCTGTGAGCTTACGCGAGCGGAAGGAGCGGATAGCGCTGTCCTCCGAGTGTGTTACACCACCCCCAATGGTGCGGGAGCGAGCAGTTCGAAAAGATGCGGTCGGCTGGCGTCACGTGGTTTGGAGGAAACGTGATAGTCTTTGGCCCTCCCGACTGAGTGGTAGTAGTAGCCTAAATCTGGGAGCCCCCTAGTGATGGAGAGGAATTGGCCACGACTAGGGAGATTTAGGGAGAAAATCAGGGGAAAAATCCAAAGGATTAACTATTTAACACCTTTTTAAACTTAATTTCTAAAATAAGTTTCATTACTGCAACACAATGGAAACATCAACATTATTAGAAAAGCAAATAATTTTTCACATTTTTGTGAAATGGATTAATAATAGTTGTGCACAGTTACTTGAAGTTCTGAAATAATATTTATTTTTACTTTAACAGTTTCCTTTATTTTGATTGATTTCAAATTATTTTTATATTCCAATGAAACCTGACAGTTTTTCAAAATGAAATGAAAAACCTGAAAGTACATTCTACACGTGTATTTAAAACATTAACATCTAATGAACATCTGTTGCGGTAATGACATACTGTACAGTGGAACCTTAGATTGCGAGCAGTATTTGTTCTGGAAACATACTTGTATATCAGAACACTCGTATATCAAAGCAAATTTCCCCCATAATAAATAATGGAAAATTGTTGGATGAATGGACGATTCGTTCCACAACCCAAAAATAGGCGTATAAAATAATTAATACAAAATATAAAGCAAAAATAAAACAAATAAACCTGCATTTTACCTTCGAAAAGAATCCAGACAGAGCAGTGTTTCTGATAGTCTGTGTGTGTGCGTGCGTTTGTGTGCGCACGCAGAGTGTGTTTTCGGCTCAATGAGATCTACTGACATATATATGTATATATTTATGTGCAAGTGTGTATGAGCTATGCGCTCAAGAGCGATGGCAATGATATGATGTCATAGTGCTTGGGCCCTAAAAGAGTCTGTAGAAAAACAAGGGCTTTATTGACATCAGCACTATTAAAACAGCATTATCAGAGCCCTGGAGCGATGGCGATAACGTCATTGTCATGTTGTTATTGTGCTGATGTCATAGTGCTGGGACCCTAATTAGCAAATAGTTTTATCATTAAATACATGACTTGCCACACAAAAGAATTGCGATATGTAACTGAATCGATTTCCCCAACCATTTTTAGTGAAACTGATGGCGATGGCGGTAAAAGCGCCACATGCCAGCAGTAATCCACCAGGGGTCCTCTGCAGGTGATTAAATAAGGAGCAAAAATTTATATATTTTTTTTCTTGGAAATTTTGCTGAGTAGAAAACGCTTACTTAAAAAAAAAAACTTAACACTTAATAGGCATAGTAATTGTTACTTAAGCAGATTACTAAACTACTTTTATTGTGTAAGAGCATCCGAAGTGTTAAGGGTCTGATTAGTTGATGTCCTGGAAAAACATTGTAAAAACACACACTCACACACAAACATGAAATCTTCAAACTACAGATATCTTTCACACCTTAATCCACAGCAGTGAACGGTTTCTTAGAAGATATGTAATTACAATACAGATAGTTCAACATTAACTGGTGTGTAAAACTTTATAACAAATAAGACTCACAACACAAAACTCACATAGTTCTTGTTTATGTTTTCCTCCTAGTCATAGCTCTACAGAGGTGGGGAATGACATGTTTCATGCTGATAAGCGATGCCCATCCCTGCCCTGCTCATAACTGTGTAGTGAAGATGTAGCATCAGTTAATGTGTTTGTAATAGCTTAATGCGAATGTAGCCAAAACCAAAATGGATTCAGAACAGAGAGACATTGCCAGTTTGATTGCTAAGTTTATTGCTGCAGGTAGGAATCATGGCTTTAACCAGACATACTGTATTTATAGTCCTGTTATGGCCAACCCAATTACTGTGCCTGTGTGTACATTTCTTAGACGTATTTTGTGCATAGAAAGTAGTCTGGTAGTGGGACTGGGCTTTTTGATGGTTTAATATTTATGTGGTGATTAAATATTTTTAACTTGCATACAAATATATTTCATACTAATAAATAATAATAAATCATTACATAAAAACTTTATTGAACTTGAAATGTCCCCACTCTGTTGGGACAGGAAAATAGTGTGATCATATGTAATGACATCTGAAAAAGCATGAGTATATTTTAAACTTAATGCTCACAGACACATGATGTAACATGCCCTTTTCTTTTTTTTTATTTTTGTATTCCCACAGCTTCAGACTCGGATAATAACTGTGAGCTATTGATGGCAGGAAAACAGTATCCCTCCATTAAGGAGTTTGCCTCTGCTATTCCTAACCACCTGCTGCTGGGGTCTCTGCTTGAGCATTTGTGCTTTGTGTACGAGAGAGACCCTGCACAATCTCGTATGCTGTTCAAAGGTAAGGTCAATAAATAAATAAAAAACATTGCTATGTTGCTGTGCTATTTACAAGATTAAAAAATATTTACAAGGTTCCTAAATAAGAATTAAAATACAAGGCTGAAAGACTAACAACAACAAAGTGTATAAATTATATGTACAGAAAGGAATTCGAAACTCTAAGAGCGCAGTTAGTATTTATTTAGTGTGTAAACAACAACAAATTGACATGATTGGTATACACCCAAAACTATTGATTGTGTGTTTGTGTGTGAGATATATGCAATTCTGTTAATATCACGATTTTTATAAATATCAAAGTATTTATTCAATATTAAATGCTTTTAGATTTTGTACAATTCTAAACCAACACAGGATGCTGTGCTGAATGCCAGTGTCTCTATATTTTAGAGTGCACCACCTATAGGATTAAAATGGCAACATTTCACCACATCATATGCAAACATATAAATTAAAAAATCGATTTTGAAGTCTATGTGGCGATACATGAATTACTACACAAAAGAATCACAGTAAATCATTGAGTATATTTTTTCCTCCATTTGTGGTATTCATAGTCTGTGACCTATTGTCTTCTAGTAACTACTATCAGTACATATTTCTCGATAACGACTTTAAAACGCTTTTGTAAATCACTCTGGATTACAGACGTTTGCCAAATACCATAGATATAACTATATAAGTAAATGTTCTGACAAAATGACCTTGTTTTTAATTTGCTGCTCCAGGCCCCCCTATGACTCAGGATAAGCCATACGGAACAGAATTAATGAAATTTATATGTAATTTGTATTTGTATGTATGCAAAAGGACATTATATAGTTTTAATTGAGTTGTGTGACCGCAAAGAAATTTTATACCTGTCTGTTTTCAAATGCAGTCGTATTAGCTGTGTGAGATCATTTTGACTCTCTTTAATGTTTATAGTTCCTAGTTTAAACCAACATTACAGTTCCCCTAATGTAAATAAACAAGCAAGGAATTAATAATTAATTGTATTTTTGTGAAATTTTCAGAAATTGTAATTTTTTTTAATGAGTTTTTTTTTTTTTGTTCTGTTTTAGTGATTGGTCAGCGACTAGCAGCGATGAACCTCCTCTCCCCCCTGGCTGTCAGTGATGAGTTCAGCACAGTGAGACTGCAGCACAGTCGGGCCTTCGCTGAGCTCCTGCATGCAGCCAGTTCATCCCTGTTTCCTCAGGTAAACCCAGTAATGTAAACTGCTATCACTTAAATATTTTTTAGATTCTAAATCAGAGATTATTTCAGGTTGATTTCTTTCTTTGTTTCTTAACAGAATCAAAGGTACCTAAATGCTGATGGCCAAAACCCTGTGCTAAGGTGAGATGATCACAGACAGGGCCATAAGTATTTGGACGGTGATTTATTTATTTTGCTTCCCTATTCCACCACAAAGCATTTGAAATGAAGCAATCAAGATGGCATTAAAATATAGAATTTCTCTAACAAAAAATGTTGCTGTAGCAATTTATGGAATTAATAAATAAATATGTATATAGAGTAAATCAATTAGTGTCCTTTTTATTACAGAACAAAAGATGGCCTGTTTCAAACCTCTCGCTACCTCAGTGAATTCGAAGAAATCTCACCACTGGGCAGAGGATCATATGGAAAAGTCGTTAAGGTGTGGTAATCTGTGAGACACATTATATTGTGGTTTCTAAATGTTTTTTTTTAATGTTTCAGTGACATTTGTTTTTTATGTTTTCTACAGGTGAAAAACAAGCTGGATGGACAGAATTACGCTGTAAAAAAGATTCTGATCAAGAATGTGACGAGGACCGACTGCATGAAGGTAGAGAAATATTCTAATAAAGTATAACAGCTTATTTAGTTTGTCATGGATATTTAGGGATGTTTAGAAATGTAAGATGTAAAATTGTTTAAACGATTTGTTGTAGGTTTTACGGGAAGTTAAAGTTCTCTCCAGTCTTCAGCACCTGAACATTGTCGGCTATCACACTGCTTGGATGGAGCATGTGCAACCTGCTGTGAAGAGTAAGTCACTTAAATTAAGTATGCATTTTAAACACATATCTTGCACAGTTCCTGCAACTCTGTTTTTTTCTATAGCATCGCTTACCATTAGAATAGTGTAACACAAGATGTTTAGTGTTAGCTCTGTTGTATAAAATGTTTTAACAAAAAGTTTGAAGTTATTGGATTGTTTCATTGAATTATGCATATCATTAGTATTTTCTGTGGTAATTTTCAATGGCAGCACTGTGGCCTGGCACCTCCAGGGATCAGGGTTAGAATCGGATCTATGTTCGTAAAGTTTGCATGTTCTCTCTGTGTGGGTACTCTGGTCTCTTCCCACAGTCCAAATACATGCAGATTAAGACCTAAGCCGTTTCCAAATTGCCCGTATTGTGTGTGCGCGTGCTTGTGCCCTGTGATGGATTTGCACCCTGTCCAGGGGTGTACCCCGTATAATGCCATACGTTCCCTGGGATAGGCTGCAGTCCTCAATGTTGTACATGTGCACAATAATAATCTCTCAAGAATTCAATTTATAATTATTATTGTTATATGTTTACCTCAGTATATTATCTCATGATATACCTCTATTAATAGTGATTCACTAGAGTGTAAACATTTTATTTATTAAGTTTTAACGGAGACATTTTTTTAAACTTGAGCACTTACTTCTTTTCTGTCAGTGTATGCAAGCCAAAACAAACCACTGTGTGGATGTGTCTTTAGAGTAGACTGTTTAACAAATTAAACAAACATTTCAATGATTAACCAATGTCGGGTGAGAGTGGTTGTATTCCTGTATATATTTGAGGCTAGGTTTAGCTGTAGATGGAGTGCCCTAGCTAATCACACCAATGCCAATAGTTGTTGCCTAACAGAATGATTGTATGATATTTAAATAAAAATTCTATAAACAAGATATTAATATTAAATAAGTGAACATTTAGACAACAAGTAGATATGGCTGAAAGCTATTAAAACTAGATCGCAAACAAGATACGCTCACAGGTAGCCTGTTAGTTAGATGGTTCACAACGACTTGACCTACTCCTTAAAAGGTCCTTATATATAGTTATTTTTGGAACACTGCTTGATTAATTATATTAGTCAACCAGAACTAACTGTTGTATAATTACTAATATCTTTTCCTTCTAGGTGGTGGTGCACCTACAATTCAGTCTGATATACCAGCCTTAGAAACACTGTCACAGACAGAAAGGTAAGATATTTTACGTTCTTTACTGAACTCAAGCAGTTGAACATGTCTCCTGTAGTTTCATAAGAATGAGTTTGTTTTGCAGACTTGTTGAGGAGACCACCGGTAGCACCAGTGGATCATCCATCGTTTTTGAAAACTCTGAATGTTCAAAGGGCAGAAAAGGGCCGTCTACAAATGTGCTACATAGCAGCCTAAACAATATTCAGGGACCTGCATTGCCAAAAGAGCACAGGAATCAGGCACTGTCCACAAAAAATGTGCACAATCCACATAACTTTGTTCCATGTGCGTTCCTGGGAGAGCCACACTCTGTTGGGGAGAACTGCCCTGCACTTCAGTGGGAAAGTTCAACACTGTCAGAGGAATCATATGTTGATATGAGCAGTCAGCCATGGGCTGAAAAACATCCAGGGGAGGTGTGTTTAACAACTTCCAGACAATGCAGTCAGAGTTTATTGTTTTAATTTCCTCATTAGTTTGACATCGATGTCTGTTCACTAGGTCCAGTTCCATTTAATGCTGTATATCCAAATGCAGCTGTGTGAGCGTTCATTGAAAGACTGGATTCAGGAAAGGAACTCTACACGTAAGTTTCATTTATTTATTAAGCTATCACCGCCTCATCGTTTGTTGTACTTAATGGATTATTAACTGTCATGGGTTACTAGCTCTGTATTATTGGGGGTAGAATATTTCTTAAACAGTATCTTTGAATAGAAATGCATGGTGTTTACATTTTTTCTTTTTTTTTTGCAGACTCCTTTCAATCATTTGACACTCAACAAACATCTGATATCTTGAAGAAAATACTTGAAGGTGTGGAGTATATTCACTCACGTGGAATCATGCACAGGGACCTTAAGGTAGGTTCATAAAAAATAAAATAAAAACATTATATTTTTATGTTGTTCCTGATCAGTAATAAAATTGTTAGATGAGATGCTAGTTTAGAAAATAAGGGTGTGATAGTAAAAAGAAACAATTCTACTCATTTATACTTTGCACTGATTTGTACATCTGATAGCAGATGAAAGAAAGGTTATCTAATGCATTAGTCTACTCATCTGTCTGAAGACAGGCATATAAAAAGCAGGCTGGATTTTGGTGAGGCTCAGGAATTTGTTCACAAATGTGCTGTGTGCCTTGTTAACATGTGAGTTACAGAGAACAAAACCTTTATCATATCTGATCACCAAACGATGCAACAATTATATTGTTAATGAATGAATTCTGGACTGTTTTCTTTAAGATAATTACACCATGTTTGAGAATGAGAGAGAGAGAGTGCAAAAAGGTTATTGCATAGAAATATTTATTGTAGAGTCAGTGGTATTTTTGCCACAAATGTACAATATGTGCAAACGTTTTGAGCTAGTTTAAAATTGAAATAAATAAGAAAATTTTTTTTTTTACTGTGACAGCCTGCAAAGTGCCTAAATGTACCTCTTTTCAGCAACCTCATTTCACAACTCATCTGTTCCAACCACTCAGCATTCATCATCACCAGTATACTAATCGCATGCCTGATAGTCTGTCATCATTTGCACCTGTTTCTCACTGTTTCATGACTTAAGTTAGATGTTTTTATGTTTGAATGATTCACAGGTCACTGTGTGGCTTCAACAAACAAAAATCATTCCTCTGAAACTAGTCAGGTACCGGAACTAGACTGAAAATGAGAAGCAAAAACTTGGCAAAAATAAGGGGCCAAAAAGTATTTCAGGAAGCCTGGAAAACTATTCCCCAAGACTTTATTAAAAATACAAGAAACCCTGGCTCCTTGGAAGCAAAATATGAAGACTTTTTTTACACAGTACTGTATATCCACTTTTTATTAGAGTAATTAGCAGTCAGTCACATATTGACTGTACCATACAAAGAACTCATTCAGAAGTACATTTAATTAAAATATATATATTTACTTTTTTTATTATTGTTTTTTATTTTTTTTATTTTTTGCTGAAAGGCTATTGATATTCAACAGCCTTCTGCATCTTATCCCCAATACAATTTTTTTTTTATTATTTAGCTTTCAACTTACTTATCATTAAAAAATGGCCTAAAAAACAGACCACCTTCCTGGATTTGTACAGCGCAGCAGTTACAGTTTACAAGAACACATAACATCATGTTCAACAGTCTAGGGTAGTACTGTACGACAAATGGAGAACTGTGTTGTGAGGTGGAAAGGAGATGTAAACACTTTATTAGAAACAGCTACCTACCTGATCACTTGCACAATTATTCAATAAAGTGTGACGTGGATAGTGAAATGCTGGTTTGGCTATTTAAGAATCTGCTTGACTTCTGGGATTATGACACAAAACAGTCTGTAAAATTTATATGGATTTTTATGCAGATTTATATGGAAAAGAAACATCCAGTGAGCAGCAGTTTTTGTTAGCCAGTACAGGGCTAAGGAAATTCCATTAGCAGAAAACCAGCTAAGCTTATCAAAATGGTTAAAGATGCATGGTTTATTTAAGCGTGTAATGATATCACTGTGCTTATATAAAAAAATACTTATGTTTGTTTACAGCCAAGGAATATTTTCCTGCATGGGCACGAGTGCCATGTCAAAATCGGTGACTTTGGATTGGCTTGTACAGATATTGTGATGAATGAAAATGAACATCTCATCTCCAGTTCTCATTTAAATGGAAATGCAGGTAAGATCTGCGTTACTATTTCATTATATTGACAAATGCCCATGCTACACTGCTACACCATCATCGTATGCAGTTCTATTAAACTCTGCAAATTTCTTTTGGATGTAATAGTAGTTACAACTTCTTTTTTTTTTTTTTTAGAGTCCTCTCACACTACAGGAGTGGGTACTTTTGTTTATGCCTCTCCAGAACAGCTGCAGGGTTCCAATTATGACTCAAAGGTAATTAAATCTAGTTTTTATGCATATTGGACTAGTTTATTAGTGTAAAGAGTTGAAAAAGCTCATTGAACTGCCTGGTGGTAGACACCAAGTTGTGCTTTTGTCCGAACCCGGGTCTCAAAGAATCTGTCCTGTGTTTGCAGTCAGATATGTACAGTGTTGGGGTGATCGCTGTGGAGCTGTTCCAGCCGTTTGGGACAGAGATGGAACGTGTGAGAACACTTGGAGATCTGAGAAAAGGGAAGGTTCCAGAAGAACTGTACAAGAACTGGCCAGTCCTGACCGAGCAAATTAAACTGCTGACCAGCCTGGACCCCTCACTGCGACCAAGTGCATCCCAGCTACTGAAAAGTGATCTCTTTAACAACAAAGACGTGGTATGTGGTCTGCAGGGGCTTCTAAATGTTGTGCATAAAGAAGTGAATTTCAGTATTTTCTTCAATGTCATGTTTGATCATGAGTCCAATAGAATTGTAGCTAGTGGCTACAGTCAGAATTTTGATTGATGTCTTTGAAGTCATTAATATTTTACAACATAATTTCACTAAACTTCCATTAAATGGGTGCATGCATAGTCCATGTATAAAATTTTAATAACTGTTAATTAAATCATAAAATGTTATTAATGAAGGTTGCACATAGAAGATATGCAGCTGCGTCCAATATTTAATAAATCATAGTCAATATATATTTTTATGAAATATGCAGTTATCAGTGGTAAGATTGCTTGATAGAAACTGTTCCTGGGTAGCAGTCTCTAAGGAATTTTATCTTCTGCTGCTCATGCTCCTAACAGGGCTGGGGGGAGTTTTATTTCCACATTGTATATCCATCACCATTCAGTCATGCATTTTTGTATCTAGAATCATGACTTATGATTACAAGGAATAAAGGTTAAAATAATACAGGTTGTAAGGCTTTTGAAGCATTGAGATTAACTGTACAATTTATCATATCTAAAAAAAAAAAGGGGGGGGGTGCTTGATATCATTAGCTTGATAACAAAGTCACTTTAGAAATTATAACACTATTTTTACTTTTTCTTGTTTTTAGTCAGAAGGTATTATTTCCCAATTGCTTATTACTTAAGTAAATAGGGAAAAAAAAAACTTGTCTAGAATGTTGTAGAACGTATGAGAATTTAAGTATCTTTTAGCATTTTCTGGAACTTTCCATATTATTATACACAGGAAACAGGGGCTCACAACACACCACTTCAGTTTAGTTCTAGCTGCCTAAGTGAACAGATCAATCTAAATTTATGTATTTATATATTTATAACTTTACTTTTTATTCAGACCTTAGGTAAATGAAAATATGCACATTAGCCCGTTTTTAATTAAAAAATAGGTTGATTTCTTAATTTCTTTAGCCAGGTTTCACAAAAGCAAACTTTAAAGGCTATAATGGCAATTTTCTATCATTTTATAACACAAGCAATTACACATACTAACACAACACAAGGAAACTAAACTTGTTACGCAGTATAATAAACCTTTTATTATTATCCCATGATTGTCATCTGAAGTACATGTACTGTAGATGTTTAGACTTCACTCACTCACTCATCATCTATACCGCTATATTTATACCGCTTAATCCTGTATTCAAGGTCACGGGGGGCCTGGAGCCTATTCCAGGAGACTTGGGGCACATGGCAGGGTACACCCTGGACAGGGTGCCAATCTATCGCAGGGCACAGACACACACACATACGCTCACTCATTCACACACTACGGACAATTTGGGAATGCCAATTAGCCTAGCCTACATGACTTTGGACTGTGGGAGGAAACCGGAGTACCCGGAGGAAACCCACCAAGCACGGGGAGACCATGCAAACTCCATGCATCGAACCCAGACCCTGCCGGTGCAAGGCGACAGTGCTAACCACTACACCACCATGCCGCCATTGTTTAGACTTTAATTATACTTTATTAAACAGAAATGGACTGCATTATTGACAATGCGCCTGGTAGATTTTAGGAAGACACGTTTCTGAAGTTCAGATTTTTCGGTGATGCTATGTGATCATGCTGCATTGGGAATCTGGATTAAATGTTTATAGAATTAATATGTGTGCTCTCCAATTTCCAGGTAATCCACAGTTTACAACGAAGGATTTCTGAGCAAGAAGAGGAAATAATTCAACTCCGAAGACAGATCAGTAAACTACAAACCTCACAAAATGGACCAGAGAGGGCATCACTATAATAACTATGCCAAGTGAGACGTTGCCATATGTGTACAGTTTTCCTTATTTATTCTTGTGACAAATTGCTGGCAACTTTGCCAGAGTGTATAAAGACAAACAAATAAATGGATAACTTGGATAACTATTATATAGACTGTGGAATATCTGGGCACAATTTCAAGTTTTCCTTGTGTCTTTAAATCAATAAAGTATTTTATATGTTTATGATAGTTGCTTGCTTCATTCATTCATTCATTCATTCATTCGCAAGTTGCAAAATCGGTGTTGTACAAATGTGGCCCCTGTATCAAACTCTGTGCCAGACTATTGAGCTGTAAACAAAATGACATGAATAGAAATAGGGAGATGTGTTTTGTGCTTTGCAGGTTCCCCTATAGTCTATGGTCACTTTAACAACAGATAAGATAAATATTTCTGCAGATTACAGAATGATGTCTACCAAAATCCTTTGGCAAAAGTTTAAAATACAAAGTGAAAACAACAACAAAAAATTATAAACAAAACAGTCACAATTTTACCACAATTATGCAGGGTGCCCCAAAGCCCTGGATCCATAGCCATTTCTCCATATATTAAATTTTATATTTTTCCTTCTCATTTCAGACCCAAAATCCTAGTTGAAAAACTCCACTCAGATCTTTTTCTTTGGGGTCATCTCAAGTTTGTGGTCTTGAATCAGCCCAGAAAAATCATTGCACTAAAGGAAGAAATCAAATCAGTATATAACATACATTCTGGTATGTTTAGTTTAGTATCAGTTCACCATACTAGAAATGTTTAACATTATTATATTCAGCATATATACAGGTGCTGTAAAGTCAATATAAAGTAATTCATACTTTTAAATACATTTTTACTATGAATTCAGACTTTTGTGCCACACGTTTTATACTGTATATACGCACACAACAGCCACTTCATTAAGTACACATTTAAACAGTTGCGGCAAGTTTGTCGGCTGCACATCCACGATAAGAATTGTCCATTCCACTACATCCCAAATGTGCTAGTCTATTGGATTGAGATCTGGTGCCAGGGAAGGCCATTTGAGTACAGTGAACTCCTTGCATGTTCAAGACTCATCAGACCAGACAAAGTTTTTCCAATGTTCTACCTCCCAATTTTGTTGTTCTTAGCTGACAGGAGTGGCACCCGGTGTGCTGTAGTTGTGCATTCAGAGATGCTCTTTAGCATAACTTGGTTGTATAAAATGTTAGTTGAGTTACTGTTGCTTTTCTATCAGCTCGAACCAGTCTAGAAATTCTCCTCTGACCTTAACAAAGCATTTTTGCTCAAAAACTGCCGCTCACGTTTTTTTTTTCTCTCTCTTTTTCAGACCTCCTTGTAAACCCTAGAAATTTTCGTTTGTGAAAATTTCAGCAGATCAGCAGTTTCAGCCTGTCTGGCACCAACAACCATGCCACGCTCATAATCACTTAAATCACCTTTCTTTCTGATTTTAATTCTTGGTTTAAACTTCAGCAGTTCACTCTTGATGCCTAAAAGTATTTTATTGCTGGCATGTGATTAACTGATTTGTATATAAGCATTAACAAGCAACAAGCAGTTTAATAGGTGCATCTTACTGACTTGCTTGTATTACAGAATTACTACACATTTTTCAGCTGAAAATCTTCCGCTCTACAATATCCTAGAATGTTCTGTTGGGAAGTTATGTTCAGATTCAAATCTGGTGACCGGGATGTCATAAAACCAGTTTGATGCTTTTGCTGTGGAACATGGTGTATTAACAAGCTGAAAATGTCAATTTGAAAAGGGATCAATTCTGTCCATGAAGGGATGCATATGGTCAACAACAATTAGAAGTGAGTAATTCTGCTAGTGTTTTCTGTTACCAAATGTTTTCTAAGATACGTTACGATGATTATAGCCTGTAGATAAACATGGGGAAGGTCTGATCTTTATCTATATAACCAAAATCGTGTTTGTTGCTTTTTTCGTTTGCGCAGGTAGTTCTGTCACAGACGTGTCACGACTCCCAGTAGGACGTGATGATACAGTCAGAGTATGAAATAACAGTACGCATCACAGGCTTTCCTCTCGTCCTACCACTGTTATGTCATACTCTTACTGTCACAGGCATTCCTCTCGTCCTACTGTGATGCGTACTGTCAAACTCGGACTGTGTCACAGGCTGTTCTCTCGTCCTGCTGTGCTGCTACTGTTATGTCATACTGTGACCGTGTCACAGACATTCCTCGCCAAATGAAACGGAACTTCTGCAAATGCTGCCTAAAAACCGGATACGGACGGTTTTTCCTCCGGTAGGCAGTAGGTATGGAATAAAATCAGTTTACAGAGGGGATATTTTGTCCACATGAAAAGGCATTACTATCCGAAGGAAGAGGAATCGATTCAGCCGTGCCACCGTTTTAAACTCTTAAAATCTTACTTGCTATAGTTAAAACATCTCTGTAATTTTACTTCTCTTAAACGAATCTGTGAAAAAAAACTTACCTGAAACGATAAGAGAGCGCACGGCTGCTTATCTGCCATTTTTGCGCCAGTGGTTTAAAACGGTTGGCCGAATCGATTCCTCTTCCCTCGGATAGCAATGCCTGTGGATGTGGCCTTGATGACGTATTTTTGACAGTGGTGCATAACACTACATTCATTGGTGTAATTTCGCAATTCGTCCGTGTAACAGAGGAGTTGTAAAAACGAGTTTTGTGTCTGTAAACGGTCAGAGTCGTATATTTCAGAGTTGTACGGTAACAAATACACAAAATATCGTATCTGTAAGCTGTTGTGGCCGTAGATTTTGGAATCCAACTCGGAAAAAACACAGAATTACACACGATTATTTTTGACAAGTGATTTTTACTCCATAGTAGGCAGCGTTGTCATCATCAATCTATGTCATGTCATGTATTATTACTGTGAGGTAATAATATAGCTGCCGAAACACTGGAGCAGCGTGAGGGGTCACAGCAAGTGACCTCGCACTCCATTCGCAGGTAATCAGGGCGTCAGGACCTGCACACAGGCACCTTCTAGTGATAAAAGAAATATATTATCATATGTGGATCATAAAAGCCTCAGTAACGATAGCTACTATCTCGCCACGCGTGATATCGTGCGAGGTAAGTGCGCGTGCTCGTTCCGTATACGTGTTCAGTTAGGTTTGCTTGATACCATGGTGATCATCAGTTTAAGTGTCAAAGTGCAGATGGACACGGCACGGTAAGAAATGTAAAGAAAACGAGTGATTAAATTGTTCGTATTAACCTAGTGTTTTCGGTTACCAAATGTTTAATAAGTTACAGTGATTCGAGTTCGTAGAGAAACGTGGAAAAGATCTGCTACTTCGTAAAAGTGTATGCCATATAGGTAGACTGAAAAATGTGATTAGCAAACTGCTAATTTGCTATTTACCCTTAACAGAAATCTAGCTATTTAGCAATGTTGCCTACAGTACATTCGTCATTAAAGTAATATTAACGTTTATTACAAAAGGCTCACGATTATTCTAGGTGCGTTGTCTAGTCTAAGTTATTCCTTATCTTTTAGTTAGTTGGTAATATTATTTACATACAGTAAAGATACAATATACGCTATGACTGTATCGCACCACGCGGAATATCGCGAGAGTTTCGACTCTTTCGTGTGCTTTTTTTGTGCGTGTTCTAGTTTCGTTGCGCATGTGCCTTCGATTAGGTATTCTGTTACCATGGTGATCAGCAGTTCAAACGTATCCAAGCGCAGACCGAGACGGCATAGTAAGAATCTTAGAGATAATGAGTGATTAAGTTATTCACATTAACCTAGTGCTTTTGGCTACCCAAATGGGTTTTAAAGGTACTTTAAATGATTCGAGTCTGTAGGAAGACCAGGTGTTCTATCAATTCATCGTACACATCATTATTTCCTACCCAGACTTTCTGTGCATGTGCATTAAAAAGACGTCACGCTTAAATTAATTTATGTGCGAATTTACTGAGATATTTCAAAGTTTTGTGCTTTTAATTTACATTTTATTTGATTCACTTGCGTATATTTAACAGTTGCCCTGTGAATTGAAGGGTAGGAGTGATTCTTTTTTTTTAATCGTTTGTACCCATGTTAAAACTATAGTAATTACATTCTGATGAAGTACCGTCATGTGTCAGAATCTGCTACCCATCTTAAAACTGAGTATTACATTTTTTTGTAGTCTTATGTCCATTTGGATAAGGTTGTACAGATAACTTTTTCTATCGGTAGGAAATTCTCACAAGTAGGAAAAACTGATAGAACACCGGTAAATGGATTTAGGTAACTCTACTCTAGAAACGTTTAGTTCATCAAAGATGACGCTAGTTATGTTGGGTTTGATGCTGTCGGTTAAAAACTGGTACAGATTTCTGGTCAATGTGTCGGACTAATGTTTGCTGGGCTTCTAGTTGATTAATTCAAGTGTTGTGTGTTGATCATCAAAACTCATCCTGTTTCCCTTACACAGTGACCACAGGTAAAGCCAATGTAAAGCAAACATCCATCACATGTAGTTTCCCGCTAGCAAAGAGGCTAACGTTTCTGGGTTAAAGCGCACCGGCGAATTTTAAATCTCGAGACCCTCCTATTCTGTGTACGCCAGGTTCTTCGCGTATACCTTAAAAAAACAACAACGACACTGGTCTAACATGTTGTATATCCGGCACTGTTTATCCGCACATGTGCCTGGGTAGTTGTGGTTGTCGTCGTTCGCTCGGGTTGTTGCGGCGCAGTTGTCTCGTGCTATTCCATTATCTGCGTAGAAAAGAGAAGCAATATTATTGTTTCTGTAATTTTTTTTTTAATATATTTGCGTAGTGACTGGGCCGGGCCACATTGACCAGTACCCCCTGGTTGGAGGGTATATCTTAGACGTGAACACATCAAGTCAAAGTAACAGCTATATACATGCAACCCCAGACAACTGTAGTTTCAGATGTAAACATATCTAAATGGATTTTTTAGGAAATGTTTTGTGTTACATATTTATATCAATTAATGCATTATTTGGTAAAGTCTTTACCAATTAATGCCATTGTCGGACTAATGTTTGCTCGGCTTCTAGTTGATTAATTCAAGTGTTGTGTGTTGATCATCAAAACTCATCCTGTTTCCCTTACACAGTGACCACAGGTAAAGCCAATGTAAAGCAAACATCCATCACATGTAGTTTCCCCCAGGCCTCTTTTAAACTCCTCAGCTGCCGCCTCAGTCACATCTGGGGAAAAAATATATATATTTTCTTGCCTTGCCACATTACATTTGTCTTGCTCCAGTAATTCTCTCTCACTGCCACCGTTACTAATTCACATTTCAAGAATGTTTGAAATCTTGCAATAATGGGTCTTGGGTGATCGACTTCTGGCATAGGTGCTGACACTTGGTACACTTCCAAATCTGTTCCCAGCCAGCTCCACATCAAGAACCACTGCAACCAATCTTCTAGCATACTTTTGTGGCTTCCCACTCTCTAGCTGCTCCTTAACCTACTGTTAGTTTATTACAAAGTAAATATTACATGCACCTTTTTGAGTGACAAATATTTTTCTATACTTTCTAGTATGTATCTAATATGTCTTTATTTATGTATGTCATTATCTAACACGATAATGGCTCTGGTATAATGCATATTTATGTATTGCTGTAACATTTTGTGCATCATTTTGTATAAATGCTAGTGTTCATTGTTAATTGGAAATACAGAAATACAAAATAAACAAATACTCCAAAAGTTGTGTAATTTAATTTACTCTCCAACCCTTGCCTTTAAATTTTAATATTTTACCAGTTTATTATTTTTAACTGCTATTAAACATGTTTGAGTCAGAATTATTATTCAGTACACTTCTTTATTCAGCATTAATATGAGTTTGTGAGCTCATTCAATAAATTCAAGCCACAGAGGCTATTCTGGTTTGATGAGTCCATTAATAGAGAATGAGCAGATACAGAAACCAGAAAAAATAGAAATATTTTTATATAGAGAATATATAGAATATAGAGAAACCAGAAATTATCAGTTACAGAAATTGTGTGGTATGCAGTCTATTTTAGTTCCTGTTCAGGCTAAAATTATGTCCTGAAGTGCAGCTATTACTGACCCACATGAAGAAAAATAAGCAATGTGCTATTCACAGCTAACAATTAGCAGTCTAACTATGTAGCAGTGTTACCTACAGTACAGTTGTACAATAAGTATTAGAAATACTAGCATGTACTAATATAAACGTTAGAATTATCTCATTGAATATTATATGCAGTTTGGAGGAAAAGAAGTCATTGTTCAAATAGACATGCTAAGATGCTACAGTAAGAATACATGCTTACAGTTTCCTCAGTATAATGTAACGGGTTTGCCATTTTTTGGTGAAAAATATAGAAACAGTAAGGAATAATTACTGCAGCCAATATAATTGCACGTGAGCCTGATGTTTAAAGGTTGGATTTGCTAAAGGTCTAAAGAATATAAAAACATGTACAAATAGTCTTTTAACTGCACTACAGTCAGGGGTTCTGTTCTACACAGCTCATGCTGCACTCTCAGCTTGGATAGATTTTATGAAAACTTTGATGAGACCACGATTTTGTTATGCAGACACACACACGTTGGATAAAACTATCACTCCACCGTTTGCCATATATACGTATCATATGGAGCATGTGACCTACCCAATACAACTCACTCCTCCGGCTTTCAAACATGCATTAAAGGAATAGCACGCCTAGAAAATAGGTACGTTTATATAAAAACATATTTTACCTTAAACGACAAAAACAATTAACCTATGTATAGTAAAAGACAGTGTCGGACATTTTGGCGGATAGGCGCGTAGACGCACACCGCCAGGCCCGGTGCTGGTTGGTTGAAACCTGCTGTCTGTTACCCGGATGTAGCAGTGGGGAAACTACGTCATTGTTCACCGCCGGACGCTCTATGGATATTATAATGGACGAACATAACTAGATAATTATTAATAAAATCACAGGTATGTTTTATTATTTGGCTTTAATATTACACGCGGATGTTATTGGGAGTAGCGTAGGCGCTGTGTAGCTCTTTACCATGCCTGGAGGTAGCTTGAAAATGGGACGGTTGCTGCGGTGAGTTTCTGATGTCGGTGCGGAGAGTACGCTAGCAAAGAGGCTAACGTTTCTGGGTTAAAGCGCACCGGCGAATTTTAAATCTCGAGCCCCTCCTATTCTGTGTACGCCAGCTTCTTCGCATATACCTTAAAAAAAAAAACAACGACACTGGTCTAACATGTTGTATATCCGGCACTGTTTATCCGCACATGTGCCTGGGTAGTTGTGGTTGTCGTCGTTCGCTCGGGTTGTTGCGGCGCAGTTGTCTCGTGCTATTCCACACGTCCAGTCCAAGGCGGCATGATGATGATAATACCGTCGGTGTCAAAAAGAATAGACCAGTAGATGGCGTACTGTTTAGTACGGCATTACAAATTTTAAGCTGAGTACTATAATAATAGTAATAGTACGGCAGCGCTAATATGCGTGTGGGATTGTGTAATAGTCCCACTTTTGTGTTTCGCCGTTACCGTGGTGTTCAGTACACAATGCAGCCCGGAGCAGATACTCGCGCGCGGGGAGGTGGTAATTGTGACGCAGTACAATAACTCGTGGATGTATTATATTTACCTCTCTTGCGTTTTGAAGAGAGTTAACATTAGATATGTTTGTTTGTTTTTTTATTGGGAACTGATTCGACTCGAGGCCTGCGTGTAGCGCTCAGGAAACAACGCCGGGGCTAGCGTAGCTGCTGGTAACCGGGTGACGGCGGTGTAGCGAAAGGGCTTCGTTTCTCACAATACCTTTTATACACTACTGCGTGGGCACACACACACACACACATGGCGGCTTCGTGATAACATGGCAAATTAGTTTGTAAGTACCCACTCAGCAAACCGAAACCGCACACAGACCTGTCCTGTGCAGTTAGCTTCGTAACACTCTGAGGATCTGTTCATCATCACCAGGGCTAACGCTACTAGCCGGCGATGTGTAGTTCTAAAAATTAACAATCCGCACATCACAAACACGTTAAACGGTCGATTTAACAACATATTTAAGTGCTGGCTCGGTTTCCCCCCTAATTCTAGCTGGCCGTTTGGGAGTGCAACGTTTCGCTAATGTCGACATTCCCTCTGCGTTTCCTGCAAGTCACGTGGTGCTCCGGCAGCAGGGTACACGGTGTCTGTCTGCAGCAGCAGCGCGCGCTCAAAACATGCACATAGATAGACCTGGTCTCAGGAAACGAACGGTCAGTGGTTACAAACACTCCTTTAACACTTCCTTTCAATTCCAATTGTTGCCAAATGGCTAAAACTGTGATTTCACAAAACGTTGTCCCTGTCCCCGCAAGAAATGAAGACACGTGTGTTTACCTATGTGACCTGACGTTCATTTAGTTGACATAGGATTTATTTTCTGTCCCTGTTCAGTTAACTTGCCAATTTAATGATTAAATGCTTAATACAATGCCCTCTTTCTAGTATGTACCTGAACAAGGTCTAAAGACAACTATGTCTTTAGTTGTTGAAATACATCCTTTAATTTATCCATATTGAGTGTGTGGCATTTATGCGATATGATAAAATCAAAGTTTTTAACAATGCTTGTTGGCATAATGGTTATCACTGTCGCATTGCACCTCCAGCCAGGGTTTGATTCCCTCCTTAGATCTGTGTGCATTGCGTTTGCATGTTCTCCCTGTGCTTGGTGGGTTTCCTCCGGGTATTTTGGTTTCTTACAGTCCAAAGATGTGCAGATTAGTTTAAGAGTGTGTGATTGGATTGAGTGTGTGATGGATTAGTACCCTATCCAGGGTGTACCTTAAGTCTCCTGGGATAGGTTTCAGGGCCATCACGACCCTGTACACAGGATAAGGGGTATAGAAGATGAATAAATGGATAAATGAGTTGTCAAGCAGCTAAGTTGGATATTAAAGTGACTAAAATCACGTATAAGGTATATCTGTTAAACATGCATAAATGGCATGTGACTTCATGATATTAAACATGTGTTGCATGAAAATTATTTTAACATGATGTGTAAACAATAAAATGCTCTAAATAAAAGTAAACGTGCGCTGTATGAATTGTGCCTTTTACAGAATGAACGATGACTATAGTTGACAACACTTCAGAGAAATCTGACTTTGAGTCAGCGCAGTGCAACCGCTCCAGCTCCCTGACTCCTGTCTCTTCCGGAGGCGTGGAAGACGGCAACTCCAGCTGGAGTGTTGACTCTTCAACAGCTGAGCTTTCCAGGACCATGGCTACCTGTGTGGCTCCCAGCCTCGAAGCTGCTGTGTATGGAGGCAACACGGCACTTCCTGCTGAGAGGCCGAACGAGCAAGGCAAGTATCACAGTTTCCTTCATCTGTAAAGGTTATTCGGGTCTGTTTCTTGTATGTAGAGAAAGCTTATTAAAGATGATTTTTGATGATTTCTCTTACAGTGGCCATGAGTTGCGGCGATGGTATCAACATGCCCCAAAAGATCCTGTTTCCATCAGAGCGTATCTGCTTGAAATGGACCCAAGTCCATCGTATTGGAGCAGGTCTCCAGAACCTGGGCAACACATGTTTTCTGAATTCAGCTCTCCAGTGTCTTTCATACACGGCACCTCTTGCCAACTATCTGCTATCCCGAGAGCATTCCAAAACATGTGGGTCTTCTCACATCTTGCTGCATACATTTGATGCACATTATTTGGCATAATTTGATTCATATTGTTGCTGTATTTTTCCATAAAGGTCATGAGCCCGGATTTTGCATGCTGTGTACCATGCAGAATCACATCATCCAGGTGTTTGCTAATTCGGGGAATGCTATCAAACCCCTTGGCGTGTTGCATGAACTCAAATGTGAGTGCGCACTTCTTGATAAATTAAAATAATATACTGTTACGGTTTGAATAAAAATTTTAAAAAATTATAATTTTGATGTATTTGCTTCCATGTGATTTAGGGATTGCAAAGCATTTCCGGTGTGGGAATCAGGAGGATGCCCACGAGTTCTTGCGGTACACAGTCGATGCTATGCAAAAGTCCTGTCTGCCGTCCAATAAGTGAGTATAATATGATCAAATCAACATGCTGCAAAATTTTGTATTATTTGATATTATTATTTTATATTTACCTTCATGCCAGCTGTCATGCAATGTTAACACATTTCTATAATCTCTGATCACGTTCAACGTTTTCATTTTATCAGATTGGACAGGCAAACGCAGGCCACGACTCTGATCCATCAGATATTTGGAGGATATTTGAGGTCCAGAGGTAAGTTGGAATTTATGCAGTTAGTGTTTAATATTGTGCCTTATTTTCTTTTCATTTTTTATTTTAAGCAGTAGTGACAACCTCTAGATTTGAATAGAAATGCATAGTAAACTGAGATTGTAATTGATGAAACAAATAATGAAAACATCTTTGTTTCCACAGTGAAGTGTCTGAACTGCAAAGCAGCATCAGACACATTTGATCCTTATTTGGATATTGCACTGGACATCAAGGTAATGTTCATTGTGGCAAAAAGAAACATTGCTACCCTTACTGAAGGTTTTCTTTACTGCTGCTATAAACGTCCTGTACTGTATAGACCTTATATTCAGAAAACAGCTGCTTCATTACTTGATCATTGTAGGATCCGCTGTACCATTAAAGTGATGTTTACTTGTGCTGTCTTGCAGAATGCCCCAACTATTACTAAGGCACTCGAGCAGTTTGTTAAACCTGAACAGTTGGATTGGGAGAATGCGTATAAGTGTGGCACGTAAGTATCACCTGACAAATCTCAGTCAAATCTAGGTGAATAGTGCGCACTCAGACCATATTATGGACCAAGTGTAGACCATTAGTCCTAATTTATATTCTTTCTGTAGGTGCAAGGAAATGGTTCAAGCCACAAAACGATTAAGCATTCACCGCAACTCAAACGTGCTAACCATCTCTCTCAAGCGCTTTGCCAACTTCAACGGAGGCAAAATCTCCAAGGTCGGTTTCTCCTGTACATATTTTAATAAGCCAGGAAAATTCTTTATCTTGACATATTGTACAAATGTTGAAAGAAATATTGAAAACTTTACAATAAAGTAAAACTTCTATAAATCTTCCTCTGCACAGGAGGTGAAATACACAGAGTATCTTGACTTGCGGCCTTACATGTCACAGTCTCATGGAGATCCACAGATTTATGGTCTGTATGCTGTGCTGGTGCACTCGGGCTTTAGCTGCTATGCCGGGCACTACTACTGCTATGTAAAGGTCAGACCTACTACACATGTTCAAAGCTCATGATTTTATCAAGCCTAAACAAAAAGCTTTCTGATAGATGCAGTAATATGAAAATGCGTGATGTTTTATTTCAGGCAAGTAATGGCCAGTGGTATCAGATGAATGATTCATCAGTGACTCCCACTGATATACGATCTGTGCTGAACCAACAAGCATACCTTCTATTCTACATCAAGCAAGGGTATGTTATAGGCATTAATGCATAAAAAGAAATAGAAATACATTTTACCTATGATGTAGCCTGCTTATGTAAAAACGATCTTGTGATTCCTTTTTAGGTCTACCGATCTGAAAAATGGAGAATTGAACCAGAACGGTTTTACTCCAGGCCATTCATCCCCCCGACCAGCTGTGATACCGAAGCTAAACGGGCATTCGTATACCTCCTCGTCAATAATCGACCCCCAGCTCCATTCTCACGTGTTAAAGGTACAGCCTAAACAAGAGAGCTTTTTATCAACAATAAAATGCCAGCTTCCAGATCCACCTTAAGAAACTGTTTTGTTTATTTTGCAGAAAAACTTGTATATCAATGGCAACGGTTCCTCAAAGGAGCATCACATTGGCTCAAAGCCCAGCAGCAGCAACATCAGCGGAGCGAACAAATCCACCTCCAGTTTGTCTTACTCTTCCACATCGTCCACTTCTCATCAACCCGTCCAGCCCAGTGGCATCCCAGAGCCGCATAAGAGGCCCAAGATGAGCTTTACTGTTGGCTATGGGAAGGTGGTGCGGTGCACATCAACCCCTGGCATCTCCTCATCCTCAGCCAGCTATTCTGGCCCACAGTCCTCATCCTCTACCTCAAAATTCCAGCGTAACAAGCAGGTCAATGGCACATCCTCATGTCACAGCGCAACTTTCCTGGTTCCCTACGATGAGGAATCATCTGAGGACTCTGACAAGGAGAGCAGAGTCTTGGACAATGGTACTGCTAAGACTTATGGTGTTGCCAAGGCAACCAGTGGGAACAATGGCACGCACAGCCCCATTTCTCATAGTTCTAGCTCTGTCTTACCTGAGACAAATGGATCTAGCAGCTTGTCACAGTCTCTCACTGGTGCGAATGGGTCAGGGCATGGCCTCCTTAATGGCCATCACAAAGTCAACGGATTCACACATTCTGACAAGGTATGAAACTTCTTTTCTTTGGGCATTTTCACACAGAGATCTATAAAGACTATCGCTAATCACTAGAGATTGGGGAGTTGATCCAGTGTTTCATGTATTGTGATTCTTTTGTGTAGCAGTTCATGCATCTCCACACTGAGCACAAATTAAAGTTTTAATGAATTTCAAACGTATATTGTACATGTTTGCATTTGTGTTGGTGAAACGTCACTGTTTGCCTATAATCCTACAGATGGCATGCTCTAAACTATTCATATATTGGCAGGCATCACAGTTAGAGCAAAGTTTGTTTAGAAATAATTATGGCAATTATAATTATTTATTATAAAATAAAACTTAATATTTAATGTGTAATTATTTAAACAACAGTGTTGCTGTTTAGTGCGACATGTAACATAGGTGTTGGAAATGACACGCATACAGTTGCTTTCAAAACAATAATAAACAATGTCATCCTTTACCCTCCCCATTATATGGTGGATAAATTCCCACCTTCTGGTATGGTAAGAAACTCCCCAGAGCTCACTTTCTCCCCAGTTTACTGTCTTTTTTATACTGTTGTGCTTGTTTTATTTATGTCTGGTTTGCTGCTGTTTTAATGCTTTTTACACCTTCCAGTGGCTTGTCATATATATTACAGCTTTCGAAATGCCCCCAACTGTCTTCACAGTGGCCCTTTCTTTTACAATGACCTTTTTTTTACTTCTGTGATTATTTCAGTTGCCGGCCTAAAGGCGCAAAAACAGTGATCCCCCATTCCATCTCTGTGTCTTTCACACTAAATATCAATAGCCTATGTCACACAGGAATCAAGTGATGATAAATGCGATTTTTCCCTCACGTTTTGTAATTTACACAGAACCCATGAATTTGGCACTAAGCAGCATTCCAACAGCATTGGCATCTAGTGTCCAGGAATACGGTGCATCACTGACCAAATGCAGTGCTCTGCTTAGACATCACTGTCTCACCAGTTCACTGGCAGTTCCCACTGATGAGTTGCTTAACTACGCTGAACCGGCTGTGTGAATGGGGCTAAAGTGTAATAAAGGTGCAAAAGCATCGCCTTGAACAGGCCACGTGAAAGAGTCTTTAAGCTGCTTGCGATTGCTATTTTACGATTCTATTGAAAAAAAAAAAGTTTTTAAATGTATACATGTTTTTGATTTTACAAATATTATTGCTATCTCTGTTTATGTATATATATTTTAAAAAAAACATTCGTTACAGGCAAATACACATTTGGCTATCTATTAACATCTTTTCATTGTTGTTTTTAGGCATCAGACAGTACCGACTCTGAATCTTCCATAAGCGACACTAACAGTTTGGACTCCCAGAGTGTATCAAGGTATCAAAGCAACTTTCTCTCTTCACCACAATCTCTTTATCTTCATTGACTCTGGTGCATGCTACATCATAAAGGAATAACAAATAACAATTACAAGTTTTGTTTTCTTTTTCAGCTCCAAGCCAGAGAACCTCCTCTCCCCATCAGCTTTGACAGAACAAGCTAATTTACTCACTCAGCACATCTCACACCCGCCACCCACACCTATACCTAGTGCAGACACCCAGACACTGGCTAAGCCAGCAGAAGTTACACCTGGTATTCAGGCAACCTTAACAGAGGCATCGAGTCAAGTGAAGACCATGACAGAGTCCACAATGAGCAATCACAGCCTCACCAAGCAGATGAATGACGAACCTCCATTACCAAACGGACCTAAGATGGAGACTGAGACTGAGACTGTGAATGGCTCAAATGGCAAAGAAGACATGAAAATACGTCAGTCAGACAAATCCAGCTCTTGGGAAAGACAAAGATTAAATGAGCACCAAGAGCATGACAGAGATTTAAAACAGGCACATGGTTCTACTGCCACAAAGGACAGAGATAGAGACTATAAGAGCCATCGGAACTACAGAGAGTTCAAGGCCAGGAGCAAAGAACGTTCTAGGTACGGTCATCGGCCAGAGAGGGAACATTATCCACGTAAGGAGCGTTCCCGCAGTCGCCACAGAGATAAATCGCCAACTCGACACTGGAACAGCTATGCGTACCACCGCCGTGAACACCACTACAAAAGAGGCCGAGAGGATTGGCCGCGGGAGTGGGAACATGACCGGAGATACCAGACCTCAAACCGTTCTTCAAGTAACTATTATAAAGAGCCAGGCTGGCACCGCACACGCGATGACAGTCGTGACAGGTGGCACTACAATGGCGAGCAGAGCAGCAATAGAACAAAACCCCAATCGCCACATTCCGTCAGCCCCTCACCCCGGCGCGTTACCAGACAACGCAGTTTGTCAGGTGAACACAGCACATCGGAGGAGCGCAGGGTGAAGAAATACAAAAAATCTAAGAAGAAAAATAAAGATAAGCACAGGTAAGTAAATGTTTTTTTTTCTTCTGTTCTCTGTGCTTTGCAACACAAAGAACTTTCCGTATTTTAAATAAGTTTTACTTGCCTGAAATGTAAGTTTCTGTAACTAATATCGTCTACGTTCTGCAGGAGTTCTGAAAGGGAAGTGTCCGACAAGCATCGGGACAGCAGCTCCAGTCGACACAAAAAGAATAAAAAGAAGAAGAGGAGGCATGACGAGGAGGACGACAGACATCAAAGGCGGTCCACCCTCAGCGCAGACAAACATGATTGCAAAGGCAGGAATGGCGAGGAGAGGAGGAGCCGTAAACGTCAGCGCAGCTCCGATGGAGACGTTTCTCCTCAACATGCCAAGCGCTCATGCACTGAGCACCAACGCCAGCTCAGTGGCCAGTCAGGTATGCAACATAATTTAAAATGTTTTTAAATGACTATTTGGTTTGATGTAAAGTTTTCATAGATACTGAATTTCTCTTGTTCATATGCTGCAGATAATGGCATAAACCATTACAGTGGATATGTCCAAGGATTCTGTCATAAAGAAATTGATGCACAGGACAAATACAGAGACCTGAACCATACTTCCTCAAACAACAGCAGGAAGATAGTCTTATGTGGAGGAGAACCTGCCATGACGGGCCCTCTGCCATACAGATGTAAGTTGATTGAATGTTGTTCTTTGGGAATTAATGAATGTTTTTATTTACTTACTCTTACAATGTCAGACAAACAAACTGAAGCAACACTCTGTTTTCCTCCCCCAAAAAACAGTGAATTTTGGAGGCCTTCCCCACACCTAAGGTGAGATATTAATCATAATAAAATAAATAAGAAGGAGTTTCTGAATATTAGCGGAATAAATTCAGATCTTGTTACTTCACATTTAATTATAAATACTTATGTTTTTCTTTTCTCTTTTAATCCTAAAGGTCTCTGAGGACGAGGAAAAACTCTACACTTTCTAAATATTGTAAAGGTGTAACATGGAATGTTTTTTTTTTTTTTCCTACTCAAAATCCAAGATTTAAAATTAATTAATCAGTGATGGTTATATGACAATAGTTGGAGAAGAAATGGTGCGTGATCTTGCGGTTCTGGTCGAGCATGAGTTGGTGGATTCTTCATGGTAAGTCCCTTTCTTCTCTCACTAGAACATCCTCTGTGGAGAAGTCGTGGCCTGTGTGATTTGAGTGTTCTTATGATCGCCAAATTTCCGGAAACATGGCGCCCAATGTCCTCACCATTTCTCTGACGCACCCGGTCTTACAGTTATCCCTGGGCGCCATGTTCCCGTGAACACAGAGATGGGAAACATCTTCGTCGATCACAGAGCTAGTGGGCACAACTTCTCCACAAAGGATGTGAAAGTTCTAGTGAAAGAAGAAAGGGATTTGCCAGGAATAATCAGTGAGGCCATGTAGATCCAATGACTTGAACTGTGACCGAGGTCAAGATCTTCCTCCAGTTGTTCTCCAACTGCTGTCATATAAATAACACCAGTCAGGTGACAGTTTGTGTTGAAGATGGTCATGGGAAGATGTTCAAATCTAAGTATGTTTCAAATTTTGAGTAGATGTTTCAGATTTTGAGTAGAAAAAAACATTGCATGTGTAAAGTTAATCCAGTCTTGGTCTCATCTATTTGGACATTGTAAAGGTGCTTTAATCAGAGAAGACATACTGTATTTTTCTTGCAACAAAAATGCTTTAAAATTTTTTAGTATTAAGGATTTTTTTACCATGCTGTACAGCTGAACTTTGAAGAAAATCGCAATGAAAAATGTAAAAAAAAAAAAAAGGGAAAAAAAAAAAAGAATATTAATTAATATATACACTTACACCGGAATAAGAAGCCTGGAGCTTTAACATCACAATTGCTGCTCAGACATAGACTCAGGACTTTCTCACTTGTGAAGATGATACACATTCTCCCTTTAAGGACATCTACCTGGGAATGATGAAAAAGTGAACTAAAATGCTGCATAAAAGTGGAAAGACTGTTTCCCCGGCTGCAAGCTATGATGTCACCATTTTCACGTTTCTGTTTAAAATCTCAACGGGACAGATTTTTTTTAGTGCTTTGTGCGCACTTATACACAGTTAACCTGGACACACTTGACATTTTCTTGCCTACTTTCCCCATTTTTTTTTTTATAATTTCTTTTAAACTTGAGATCTGCAGAATCCATCTAATGGCATTATACCGACTTTCAGAATTTTCTTCAAAAATATACATTGCATTATATAATGTATGGCTGTGGATTATTTTGTGTGTATGTTTTTAACCTTTATTTTACTTTTAAAAATACTGTGAATTTAAGTTCAACTGTACTATCAGTTATTTGTTTGCAATCCTGTATCAGGAGTTCAGTATCAACACTTATTTTAGAAAAACCACTCAGCATAATGTAGGCCATGTTCTAAAATATTTCCCTTTGACAAAAAAGAAAAAGTAAAAATGATTATATTCAAATCCTACGTTTACTGTAGCATGTCAAAAAATCTATGTTGTGCATTCTATATTAATTGAGAGGGAATAGGCCTTAATGTCTACAATTGTAATATTTTCTCAGTATGTTTACAGATTTTTGTTGGGATGAATGGACATGTATGTGAGGGTTGAGTGTTTGGCTTTGTACAGGGTGAGCTCTATTCTCGCCTTTTGGATAAAAATCTAAAAAACAAACAAAAAAAACGTTTTGTCTGTCTTTGCTGTGCAACATTTAATAATGGCATTTTGGAAAATTAATTCTTACAATTTATATACATCAGTTATTGAATGTCACAGTAGACATTTATTTCATAGTAGACATGTTCACATTTAGTTTTTTAGTGATTTAATTGATTTATTTATTCATTGTCAGCATTGTTCACTTTTCCTCCCTCACTTTTTCCTAATATAATTTCTAAAAACAAAATCATAGACCTTGACAAATTACCACTTTTCATTTAAATACTCATAACTCACATGGCCTATTTAATTTTTTTTATGGCAAAAACATACCTGCATTTCTTTTACAGAAGGACCGACACAATTCTACATGTTCTTTATTCCAGTTATGGGAATACTGTTACTGTTATTAAGAAGGAAGCCAGAGTTAACTGGTCCTGAGACAATCAGGGTAAAATAAATAGTTTATTATAATTAAATCCAATAACCAAAGACTGAGTTTCACTACAAAAACACTTAAGCATTACAGACAAAACAAAAACTTCATTTTCCTATACAACATAAACCAGTTTAAAAAACAATGTATAGTAGTAGTATTGCAAAACTCAATCAGTCCTGCTGATTTTGATCACATTATATGTGTGATCGTGAAATTATTTTAAATAATAGAATAATTAATTCACTTCTTGAAAGCCCTCCCAATGCTGACCAGTTAATTCTGAGGTAAATTAGTGTCAATAAGGTCATAATAATAATAGGAGAAAAAAAAATTTTTTCTACAGAATATTAGTAAGAATGTGTGGTCATTGCTGCTGTGGACCACTAGAGGGCAGTGTTGTACTGATTCTGACCAGTAGCCTCAGTGTGTTTCATTCTGGTGCTAAGCCTCAAAAGTTTATATTATGGTGGACATAAAGTATGAGAGGAACTATGGGATTATCAGTGCTGTCCATGTTTAAGAGTGGCACTACAACCAAATGTCCATTTTGTCCATTTCCCTGCAAACAAATATGGAGTTCTGCAGCTTTTCTGCCGATTACCACATTATATTATGAAGCAACCATTAAGTGTCTTCCTGCTGAGCAGCTTTGATGCTCAGTGTGGAGGTCTCTGTGCCTTGCAGCTAACCTCCTTTAGTTTCTGTATTGATTTAAAATGCCCCCCCGTAGATGAGCAGACAATAGACTGTCTATTAGTGATCAGCACGCTGAAAGAGGTCATCCTGCTGTCATTTCTTAAGTGCAACACGCCGCTTTCTGCTCGCCAGCATCTCGTAGAAAGGGTCCTTGCTGATGCTGGCCCTGTAAAACATAAGAGGGACTGATGAATATAGAAAACCCTTGTTATACGGCTTGGGAATACGCTACAGTGCAGTAGCATGGCGTTTTTTTTTTTTCCACTACTGAAAATGACATTCATGTTGGTATTAAAGGGGTTAAAGAGGGAATATGGCCCAGGGTTCCCAGCAGGTCTCCACTACATGCTGATACAGCACGTTGGCCGCAGTCACACACACTGTAATAACTGAGGCAAAGGGACCTTGATACTCAGAGGCAGATTCACATCTGCTGTGTCTCTAAAACTGCAACATGTATTTTCTGTTTTGTCCACTATTGCTATGATTAGCGCCAGCTATGCTTCAAACACTTGCCAGAAATACTTTGTGACAAAGGATATATTTGAGTTCCCACAGGAAAAAAGTGACAAAACTAACTCGAATAGCCTTGCTCTGTGCAATATCAATGTTGCTTTATCCATTGGAAATTCCACTGTATCCAAGAGCTGGTCTGTCGTCCTCTGTTATACTTATCAGTCCCAGATTGTGGCTTAGTCATTTTACACACCAGTACCTCTGGAACTAGGCTGCGGCCTTCCTCTAGCAGGATCATCACTGAGATAGGAATGTGAAAACGTGCAAGAAAACATGTGGGATATAATCTACCAAAACCACCCAGTTGTTAGAGGAAGTCCTGCACCCTACCTGATAGATTTGATCCACTCCTCTTTCTCCTCTGGAGTAGGGGCTGATATTCTGTACACCACATGGTTCCCCTCTACAACCCTGCCGTCTGCCTCCGTTTTACACGCCTTGATCACCTGACCTTTATGACTTGAGTTGTAGAGCTCAAAGCAGTTCTAAAAAGATAACAGAATCGAAGCACTCCATTTGAAAATGTCAATCAGAAATAATTTTCCTCCATACCACGTTCACTCCTAGCAGTGCTTACTGGTTTTCTTGGCTCGTCCACCTCTCTTATGCTAAGATTCTCCAGTGGAATGATCCCTCGAGGCTCTTTGTCCTGGAAATATAGAAGCAAAGTTTATAAGGGAGACGGATTAAAACAGTGAAGAAACCGCCTGCAGACTGAGCTGCTATTGTTTGCTTGGGAGCTAAATCTGGCTCACGACCTTGGAAGAAAATTTCCTGTCGCTGAGGAGAACACGCAGCAGGGGGCTGATTCCTTTAGGATCGCCAGCTCGTTACTGCTGATAGTGGGCTTTAAACTTGTTTTATTGTGCACGCTTATATGGTATAGCTGTGACAAATTAGCTGTCGAAGGCAACAAATCGACGCAAATTCATTTGGACATAAGCACATTTCATACACGAGAGTCGCTGTAAGAGTTCATGCGTAAGAAAGTGCTGCATAAATAAATCATTCATTAAATTGGTCAATTTAATTAAAACATACAATTAGTACAATTTCAAAAAACATACATTGTACCCTTAATAATTCTGTACAAAAATGTATCATTTTGTTTTGACTCTTCAAACTGTGTTGAATGAATAACACCCACTGTGAAAAATGCCAGGTCTAAACCACGGGAATAATCAATTTACCAGATTACGTACCTTTCCAAAGTATTCAATGAAAGTATTCAATAAATCGATTATTCATACATTCTTAATTCCATATGGAAGATGTATTATCCTAAGCCATTTGAATAAGATATAAAACCGCTGAAATATGAGAACTATCTAAAAGCTGGTGACGCTCAAAAACACTTTCTCCCAATTTTCTCTTGATTTTATATTTGTATTCATCACCATTTGTGCAGCTTTACTTACTGTTGTATATTCAAAGTAATACAAGCAGTTATCAGTCAGAATGAACCATCTCCTTTTCCACGTCTTCACTCGTCCTCCTGTGAGAGGACAAAAACAACAATGAGAAAATCCTCACTAACTTACATTCGCATTCCATACATGTTCGGACACACCTTCAAATTCCAAGGTATTTCCTGATTTTTATTTCATTCTACACTGTAAAACAATACTGAAGGCATCCAAAATATGCAGTAATCTCCTGTGAACAGTTGATATTGAGTTGATGTTTCTGCTACTTCATAACAGCTCTAATCTGAGATCCTATTTGTTAATTGGTGATTTTTGAGGCTGGTTACTCTAAATAAACTTCTTCTCTGCAGCAGAGGGAGGTTTTGGTCTTGTTTCCCCGGTATGAGAGCCAGTTTCATCATGGCGCTTGATGGATTTTTGCAAATGCACTTGGAAATACTGTTCTTGCAAGAACTATTCCAGGACAACTGACCTTCATGATTACATTAAAAACTGACTCTTGTTGTTGTTGTTGTTGTTGTTGTTGTTGTTGTTTGTACTTAATAATATAATTCAGTATGTGTTATTTCATAGGTTAAAAAAAAATCCAGCATCGTTCTTGATTGTAGAAAATAAATCCATACTTGTGTCCAAACTTTCGATTGGTACTGCACATCACCACTAATTAGATACACTGTAAACCTGGTAATCATTTACATCAAATTTTTCAAGTAATGATGTTTCCAATTGGAAGTAAACAGAACTATCAGTTTTTGAGTTTGTTGTACTCATTCATATTAATCGTTCTTTACTGGCATTATTGAGTCGCCTAACTCATACTATTTAATAACAATTATCATTTCTTTTAGTTGTTGCAAATCAAATAAATTGCTGTTGGTCTTTCGGCTGCTCCTGGCAACAGGTCGCCACAGCAGACAATCCGGTCCGCACACAGGCTTGGCACAGGTTTTACACCAGATGCCTTTCCTGATGCAACCCTCCCATTTTATCCGGGCTTGGGACCGGCACTTCATCCAGTTGTTGGGAATCGAACCCGGGCTTTCCGCATGGCAGGCGAAACACCTCCCACTCAGCCACCAGTGTCCTATTGCCCTGATGACGTCAGACACAAAATCACTAGTCTGAAAGATTTTAAGTTGGTGGAACTTTAAGGTTACTGTTACTTAAGTACTTACAGTTACTTATAATATCGAATTTGTTCAGCTAACTTGATTGTAAATTGTAATTTTTTAAGTTAATAATATGTTTAATAACTTTAAGCATTATGGTTTACAATGTATAAGATTACTTTAATCCCATCAAATTTACAAGGAAGACACGTGACTACTCCTTAATATGATACTAATAAGTAGTAATAGTGATACCACTGTATAGTCTATGTTTCCGATAATTAACTGTTAAGTTAATTTAAGAAATTTCTTTAGCAAAATTTGGTTAACTATAGATATATTATAAACTTACACTAAATTTACATGAGATGACTTAAAATAAAATATTACTTGAGAGTACAAAATGATGGGAAATGACTAAAATGATACCCTGGATCAGATTTGACCTGAGTCAGGTATCACATATGACTTCACATCCAAAAATCATAAACTTGAACCTTGTAATTCCATGATCTCAGATTGTTAACAGACTGATTTGTGCCATATATTGTTTGTAACATGCTGTTCGTTGTAAAGAGGTTTACACAGATTATCTTAATAATATGCACATCCTTAATAAAGTAGGTTAAACATAAAACATACAGTATAACAAAAGGTAAAACTAAAAGGCTGTCCTTTTTTGGTAGCTCAGAGTCCGTAAGCCTTCAGCTCAGAAACAAAAAAAAAATGCACCAGAGCTTCATTTACAGTAGCGGTTGTATTAAAAAAAAGCAGGATTTGGTTTCACTGGAGTAAAAGTGGCATTTAATATGCCACACAATTAAGTGAAAAGCGGAAGTGGGAAAAGTGAGACAAGTCAGTGGATGTCCTTAGAGAGAATCCAGCAGCTGCAGGCCAGCTGTGCCTCTCTCAGCTGAACATGCTTAATTCCCAGTAGTGTGTTGTTCATGGGACAGCGCGTTCCACTAGATTTACTAAATGTTTCACAAACTGTTGTGCCTGTTTAAGTCAACATCACATTACTGTATACTTTTATACTGGTATAAAAAAAAAAGAGAGACAGAACAGCTTCTGTGGCGCATTATAAGAGGCAACACTGCCTGACTTGCCTAGCTTCAGCAGCCACCCCTCCCTGTCTGGATTGAAGAACGTGTGCGTCAGATCATTGCCATCATCTTCGGGGATTTTGAAGGGCTCGTTTTTAATGCTTTCGTATAAGTTCTGCATGAAAATAAGACAAAAGTTAGCTCACGGTCGTGTTTCTTACTTCTTATCATTGTTACTCCATGAGGCTCACCTTGAGCAGCTCCTCGGGCAGATCACCACCTTCGTTGATGCCGCGGTTCATCGAGATGAATCTCTCAACCGTGGGCTTGTCCTTCACATTGGGGTTGTGCAGGCTGGTATTGAGCATAATGATGGAGAATGACAGGACGTAGCACGTGTCTGTGAAGCAAAGATACTTTCAGTCATTTTCCTTATGACCTCCTGCAAACCCATGGGCCCGAAGGATTATCCAGAGAAAACAGGACTATCTTTGACCTTTGTGAAAATGTGAACACCAACCAATCACGAAACATTTGCTGATTTCAGACGGCGCATTCTTTGTTCCATTCCATTTCATTAATCTTGAACCTGTATGGACAATGGATTGGCACAGAGCAGCCGACTTTTCTAAATAAATGATGGTTCTTCCTAGCATGTTGGCCTTTTTCTCCTGCCAAAGTATTGCATTTTGTAGAGCTTCACCCCGTTTCTAAGCCAACATCAGCACTGTTTATTTCAAAGGGATTTTCACACTCTTTAGTGATTTCACTAATGCAATTCTTTTTTCTTTTTTTTAAAAAGAGGACTGGAATTAGTGTACAGTGTTAAATTACCATGTCATGTCTGAGATGACTGTACGATGATCTGTTATTAAGCGACTTTAATGATCATGAGTGTTACAGTAGCGAACAAATCTGAGTTCTTCCTTAGCCGGTCTGTCAACATTAGGTTCTAACCTGAGGACTGGAAGACACCCGGGTTGCAAAGGCAATAACGCGATGCGAAAGCTTCCATCATCCTGTCAATCTTCTGAGCCTCACCCGGGAGTCTGAAGCTCCACAGAAACTGCCTGAGAGAGAGAGGGGGGAAAAAAGAGGTCAGTTGATGACAGCTAGAATATTTGTCACATCTTTTCTTCTGGATGATATGACAAAAGTGGCTAAAATGAGTCACATGATCAATAATTTGTGTTTTGGTATACGCAAGGTGTACGTTAATTCATGAAGGTGGAGTCAATTACAAGCATTACGATATGAGATAACAGGCCGCTCACCGTAAAGCTTGCACCAGGTTGAGGTCCGCAAATTCATGAAGTTCTACAAAGGCCTGCAGAACGCTGATGTTGAACTCGTCCCTGGGAAAAAAAAAAAAAAAAACGTCAGTTATGCTCTTCCTGGAATATTTTAACGTTAATGAAATTTGCTCGCAACTTGAATCAATTAAATGTGTGAAATATAAAATGTGAAAAGTGATATTCAGATCTTTGCAAACGCAATTAGCATTAACTGCCAGAAGCGATTCATTCATCATTGTCCCCAAACATAATGGGAGGTCAAATCGATAATTAGGGGTCTTTACAAAAGGAGATGGTGATTCAGATTAGTTGCAATGGTTTGACTACAATTCACCCAAAGCTGGATATAAATCTGAACCGAATATCTACAAAACATTATTTGTTTCTACATCAGTTACATTAGAATTGCCATGTCCATAAGGTCCACTGGGCGATAATTATATCATATTAAAAATCTACCACAAGGACAACATAATAGGAAGGGATTTGTCTTACTTTACTCTCGTACTCAAATGATGTTACACATATACACATTTCTCCAGCACAACATTATCGGTTACAGAGTCATTTCCAATAGGTCAGGACAGTATTTTTGTATTTTAGTATCTATGACCTTTCACATCATGTTATTGCAAGTGGGGAAAATGTTTTAGACAAATGAATCAGTGCTAGAGATGTTTGTGGAAGTGGTGCAATATTGAAAATTGATCGGTGTCCATATTGAAAAAGCAGTTTTCTGTAGGTCTTGCTGTGAGGTGTGGTACTGTACTGGAGCCATATTATGGAGCCCTGAATGTTAGGGACTGGGTTGATGAGCGGACACTTTTAAGGGATATTTTAATCTGTATTGTTGCGAAACAAAAAGGAAAAAAAGAGAAAACAAGATAAAAAAAATGTTTTGCTGATAAAATGCTGCCACATACCTTTCCCCTAAATAATCTCCGATGACTGTTTTATTTAAGCCCTCTCCTTTGTACAGGAACTGTGCAATGTCCTCAGGTGTGTGTTGCAAAAGGTCATTGTCCAGAAGAAACAGGATACCCTAAAATGGTACATTTAAATCATAGCATTTTTATATAATAATAATAATAATAATAATAATAATAATAATACATAGTGTTATGATTTAGTACCTTTTTAGGATCCATATTAAATTTCTTTCGTCCAATAGCCATCTGCTTATTTCTCTGTGTGGTCTTTCTATAAATAAAAAAATTATATAAATAAAAAAAAACATTATCTAAATATTAAGTGAGTATTTTTATGGATGGAATGACAGTAAAGTGTATAGCTCGTGGTCAGGTGCACGTACGTCTCTCCTATGCAAGTTAAATGTTCAATCTCTGTCATCACTTCAGCAATTTCAAACTTTAACCGCTGGAAGAGAGAGAAGACAATAGGCTTTACCATACAGGTTTTATAGGCTTCTGTTTCAAGTCATGTCACTGTTATTCAAATCATGCCTACTTCAATATCATCCAGTAATTCTTTTTTTCGTCGTCGAATGTTAGACAGCTCATCTCGTTCGGCTAGAGAGAGATCGTCAGGTACTAAAAGAAAGGAAGGAGAAAAGGCGTCGAAATGAGAGAAAACAGAGACAAGTCAAAACAGTCCCCTGATCAATAATGCAGTGAAGTAATTAGCTGTTATATTTTAAGATCGATAGCAAGCGTTTTTTCCACAAAGTATCAGGTGACGGTAATTGAAACATCGGAGTGGTTGGAAAGGTCGGAAGTGCCGGCACTGTGTAGAATATTGCTGGATGGAGTCGGAGGAAACTATGAGCCATTCAATTACTGTAACTAAGGAAGCACAGAGGTTCATGGTCAAATAAGGCAGGAACAATTTTGCTTGTGCCACATTTCACACAAACACCCACACACCCACACACACACACACACACACACACTGTTCTATATTGAATATATGCACCTATTTAGTGTCACATAAAGTTAACAACATTATTTTCACTTATACCTTTAAATCTGAAATGATTAGAAATAATGCACTTCTGCCAGTCTAGACTGTGATTGTGCTTTGTTATTATGCTAAAAACACACACTTGGAAAAGACATGCGAGGTAACATGGAATGTCCTGCTGTTGTCTTCATTTACCTCTTAACAATAGAGGGAAAGTAGGCATTTAACAAAACAGGGTTCAACATTCCTCAAAGGCTTATCTCTGACCTCTTCATTTAAGAGGCTTTATTCAATCAAAACTAGAAGTTACGTGTTCATTAGACAACAGAATGCTGAGTTGCGCAACAGCCTCGGGTAGATAGATGTGCCATTTACTCCTAAAGCAGTGCTCGCGCTTTTAAACTTGAAATAAAGAGGGGGTAAAAAAAAACACAAGATAATATAATCAGATCTCTTGGTCTAATCTGATACACAAGATGTCTGTCTTATAACTGACATACCAGATTGTAGCTCTCAAACCTCTGTTGGATAAGAAAATCAATTTACCTGCTTTAATGATCACTCACACTAATGAAAACTACCTTGAGGGTATACAGTATATTCGTTATGTTCAATGGAAACAATGACTTCTGGCTGATATTGTGACATGATGCCAAAATCACAGTGAGTGATATAGAAAAGTACAGTATAAACCATACTGTGTAAAAACGTATTAGTATAAAGATACAGTATTAGTATTTAGAAATTGGCCATTCTGCTTTACACCAGCACGGAAGAAAAAAAAAAAATATATATATATAATTGTGTAATTACAGAACAATTACACAATAGCAAGCCTCATAAGAAAAAGATGACCAATTAGATGAATAAATGAATGAATGAACTACAACACAATGAACAATGTTGGTTTTAGATCTTGAAGTGAAATGCAATTGGATTCTAGCCCAGTTTATAATCTTCTTATCGAAAACCAAACATTGAATCAATGTCTTTAATAAACCGCACTGCATGTCCTTAATCCTCCAACCACATTCTCACCGTAAATCTCCGCATTATTACACTGCCTTTAATTCATTTATTTCCAAACTGATTTACTAGGATTAAACACAGTGTCATGTGTGAGGTGGACAGTGTCTGCACTATCACGGGGATATGGAGTAATATACTGTGTCAGTTCCGGTAAGAGATACACACTGAGTGAGGTCATTCTTGAACGACTAATGTTGGCAACGGATTGGTTGGTCTCACAGGGGGGGTCACGTTCACGGCCAAGATATGAAACCTGAGTAATCCAACACAATGTCAAATTGGATTGATGAAAGGAGCCTAGATGAAAGTGTTCGGCTTGGAAGATCCTCCTGAGTGTCCTGCCCTTACGTGATACTGGGATTGCTTTTCTCAAAACAGATTTATTGGTTCCTGAGTTCCCTGTAAAAAAAAAAAAAAACAGTTCTTCTGACTATACACGTCCCAATTAATTTAGAGAGCAATGTACAAATGCAAGTGTTTATCTTGTAGCAAATTTGTGTTTGTTCAGCAGCCCCTGTGTTAGATGCTGATGCACTCGAAAAGAAATGAAACAGATGGACAGGAAAAAGAGCTTAGTCTCTGTATAAAACACGGTCTGCAGTTCCTGATTCTCATGTCACTCTTTGTTCCCTCGGAACCCCAATCCGTTTATTTACTACACACGGGTCTTTGCAATGGAATCTCTGAGGAAGCATTAAGGAAATATGCACGCACTGTAAAATCTGTTCTTTACATATGGGTTACTGCTGTAAAAAAAAAAAAAAAAGGTTCAGCACATGAGGATAAACGTGTGGAAACTACTACTAGGATGTTAAAAGAAACTTTTTTTTTTGTTACAACCAAATAAAAATGCATGTTTTCTAAATGATATTTTGTGGATATTTTTAAGGTATGTGAGTGCTCATCTCAGGACATACAGTACTGTGAAAAAGTCTCTCTTTTCTTCATATTTTGCTTCCAAAGAGCCAATGGAGTCTTGAGGAACCATCCTCCGTACTCCAAGTTTTTGGCTCTTATTGTCATTCCAGTCCGTGTACCTGACCAGTTTCAGAGGAATGCTTTTTGTGTCTTAGTAAGCCACACAGTGTTAGTGGTTAGCCTTGCCCTCAGGTTCTGGGTTCGATTCCCATGTCGGGTCTGTGTGCATTTTCTGTTTGCATGTTCTCCCCGTACTTGGTGGGTTTCCTCCGGGTACTCCGGTTTCCTCCCACAGTCCAGTGTCATGCATGTTATGCTAATTGATATTTCCAAATTGCCCATAGAAGGTCCTCTGGAGATGGAAATGGAAACCCAGTCAAGTATCCTTGTCAAGAAAACTCCATGGATAGCATCTAGGAAGGTCTTACGTGCTATTGTCCATGAGATCATAATGAGTCGAATACGACTTAGTGACTAAACAAAACAAAGCCACACAGTGATCTATCAATCATTCAAAAAAATCATCTTACTTCAGGCCTGAACCAGTGAGAAACAGGGGCAGATGATGACAGATGCTCAGGCTGGTGATTAGTAAAATATTTGTTCCCATTTTTTTTTTCATTTAACCTACATAATTCATTATTCTTATTTTTAGATGAAAGATGAGGGATGGCTCAAGAATTTGCCCAGTACTGTACACTGTAAACCCTAATGCTCAAAGTAATTAAACATACTGAGTACTGTTAACTGAAATAATTACAATTAGTTCGAATTAATAGACATTGATGAGTATTTAGAACTTATTGGTATTTATGAGTTTGTAAAAACTGTAAGTACTTAAGTAACAGTAACTGTCACCTTAAAGTTCCATCAACTTGAAATCTATCAGACTAGTGATTTTGTGTCAGAGATCATCAGGGCAATAGGACACTGGTGGCTGAGTGGGAGGTGTTTCGCGTACCATGTGAAAGGCCTGGGTTTGATTCCCAACAACTGGATGAAGTGTCTGTCCCAAGCCCGGATAAAATGGGAGGATTTGTGTCAGAAAGGGCATCTGGTGTAAAACCTGTGCCAAGCTTGTGTGCGGACCGGATTGTCTGCTGTGGCGACACATTACCTGGAGCAGCCGAAAGTACAACAATAATTTATTTGATTTTCAACAACTAAAAAAAAAAAGGATAATTGCAATTAAATACTATGAGTTAGGCGACTCAATAATGCAAGTAAAGAACGACTAATACTGTATGAATGAGCACATCAAACTCAAAAACTGATAGTTCTATTTACTTCAAATTGGAAACACCATTTAATACATTAAGAAATTTAACTTAAATAACAAATAACTAAATTTTAAAAGAACAGATGTAAAAATCTTTAACTATAGAAGCATAAGTAAAAGCATTCAGTCAATTATGTACTATACAATTAAACATAAATGTCTCATTTTCATATTAAAATCTCAACATAATTATTTATTAAGAGTTATTAGCAATACCATTTTGTCTGAAAACATCATCCAGGGTCTGTAAATTTGCTGATCACATCAAAAGCATATTTTGTAAATAACCAATATAATTGCATATGGTCATGTTATGTTCATTAATCACATCAATGGAACTTTTATTTTATTTACTTATTTTTTTTACTTCATCATATTGACTACTGTCATCACTTCCATATGATTACCAATATTTATAAAACCTGGACTATAAACTTGTTAAGGCAATATATGATCAATCAATAGCAGTACAAAAGACCTTTTTCTGAAGACAGAGAGAAAGGCTTATTGTACCAGACAAAAACTGTACCTCATTTTCTTTTTACAATTACCCCTTGTAAGAATCAAGAGCTAGCACAGAACCCCTTGTCTTTTCCTATTTTCTCTCCAAGTCAAGAATGAAGACATTACAGCCCCGCAAAAATGTGTCACCTCACTCGTCTTCATCTCCTGCCGGGAAAGCATCTTAAAGGCCAGTGTTCCCATTAAAGCAGTTCCATATGTGCTACTCAGACAACAAAAAGCTCTTCACATACTCCTTTGCCTCTTTTTTTCGAATGCATAAAAAACCCTCACTGGCACTAATTCACAGGCTTCAGTTGATAATGTAGTTTGTAGGCAAATGCTGTTTTGCTGTCCAAACACAAAGTCCCTTTTAAGTGCAGATACTGGTATAGTTTGGATACAGACTTTTCCAATAGAAATGTCACCATTTTTAATGGTCTGCATCTTTAAAAAACAAAATGGCTAAATTATGCTTTTAGATGTGATGAAAAAAAAGTATAAAAAGCATGCAAATTGCAAATTGTGAGTGTGCGGACCCTGGTTTAGGTCAACAGAGACACTCCCTATAATGAGTATTAATGAGGTGATGACCCCTGCCTTGGTCTCATCTAGTGCCAGACGGCACCCTCAGGAGAGCCAGACAAGAGTGGCATTGAGTTTGCAATAAAAGCCCAGATCGATGCCAAACTTCACTAGAGTGTGCAACGGTGTAAAAGCCTAGTGGTAACCATGAGCTGTCACTGAAGCCATACTTTATTTACACATTATAAAAAGAAAACGAGGTAGTTTGGCAGATTGCCCATGAAGAACAGTCCTAATTCAGAGCTTCCCTTTTTCTACCTTTCAAACTCTAGCCAAAGAAAATGGAGGGAAGTGTTTCCAATTGGGTTTTCCCATGGCCAAATAAAACATTAACTCCTGCAAATAAAAGAGACTTGTTCACTTCGACTGCACAATTCATCAGATGCTAACACACATATACAAGCGACAGCATGCTGATAAAGTCATTCAGGTCTCTGGAGATATGAGAGCAGGATCAAATGGTTAGTGGTGAGGTCAGTTACAGGAAATTGTGGACAATAACAGCATAAAGAAGGCTTCCATCTAAATAAGTATTATTTAAATGTGTCATTTAAAAAATAAATCTGTTTTGGGATGATATATGCTGTAATATGAAACTCAATTAGTTGTAGTACAAATGATGATGTTACTGAAACACACAATATACTGGGATTATATTGGAACTGTAAATAATCTACAAATTTCTTAGTCAAAAAAGGTGTCAGTCAGAGTAAACTGTATAGCTATGCTGCTTGAATCCAATGCTATTACAATAATATTAGTCTTTATTTGTTTACTCATCGAATGCCATGCTCTTCAAAAACACGCTGATATACTAAAATCTGTCATGAGAATCATCTCATCATCAGAACATCCCACAACTTATCGGCACCTTCTAATACTCAGAAATGTTGATAGACATCAATGTGGCTAAACATTATTTCATAACAATTTATAAGAATACAAACGTATGTGGACACCCGAGTACTCGGTGTTGCTCTGCATTCCAAAACCATATTAAATTTGTCCTAATTTGCTGTTTTAATCAAACTATATCCACGCCGCCATATCCACTTTTGTGGAAAGCCTTTTCAATAGATTTTGTACCGGGGATGCATAAACATGTTTCTTCAACGACAAATGCTTTAGTGATGTTGTGTTCAGCTGTTCAGTGAGGCTTTGTGCAGGACACTAAAGTTCATCTCTACCAACTTTGGATAACCATTGTCATGCTTGAACAAAGTCGGGTGCTAATGATGGGAAATCTTAATGCTAATACATACAGTACATTGAAAGACACTGTAGAAAACTGTGTGTTTCCAACATCGTGGCAATTTTGGATAAGAATGACATTTGTTTGATGGTCCATATACTTTTATCCAAACAGTATATTTTATATGACCACATATCTTGATATCCTGACATAAAGACTAATAGTGGGAGTTTCATGATCACAGACGTACAACAAACTGGAATCTTACCAACATACCTACTCAAATTTCTCAAATTTTAGCAACCAAAGAACCCTTCAACTTAATTTCAAAATTCAAAAATAATAATAATAATCCAAGGACACCCCAGGACATGTTTATTTTACCAATTGAATATTAGTGATTTTCTTTTGTAGAGTAATATTATGGTCAGTGTGCCAATCCATCTCAAGGCACACACACACACACACACACACACACACACACACACCAAATCGGGCAATTTAGGAACACCAGTTACCCAGTGATCACCACTAAGCCACCGCGATGCCCATGTCCAAGCTGACAATATTTATTGCTCTACTTGTTTTACAGTTTGCTCAGTTCACTTTGAGAACCACTGGCTTACACAACAGATTCCTAGTTCCTAGACATAAACAACCCTATTTAATAACTTACACAACATGCAAGATGTGGAAAACTGATTATTTTAAAGCACTCCTTCAGCATGAAGCACATTGGGTTTTTATCAGTAACAAAAAGAATCTATACACAATAGATAAAAAAAAAATAATTATACGACTGTGCCTTTAATGTGCATAATAATAATAATAATAACAATAATAATAATAATAATAATAATATTAATTAATAATATTATTTATTTATTTTATTTACATGCAATAAAGTAGCATTTACAGAAATGAAACATTTTATGAACAAACTACCCGTTGTCTTACCTCTGCTGTCCTCATCCATGTTGATGATGGGGAAAGACCTCAAATAAACCCCTTTTCACAAGCACCAAATCCAAACACAAGGTCAGGCAGCCGGTTTACTGACTTTCCCCCTCTCGCACATTTGTCACTGGTCACCCAACTGCAGAGCAACAGTATCCAGCTGACGGTCCGAATGAAGATTCCTCGTAACGCAAGGTCAAATTTCAGCGCTCATTCCGTCACTGTTCATGCAGTCAGTGTTCATGCAGTCTGATCCGCGAGAAAAGCTGAAAGAGCGACTGAGCCGCTTCATTCAGCCTCGGATACAGGAGAAAAGGCGGGGTGACGTCACCCGGATAACCCCGCCCCCTGGTAGTACTGATTAGAAGCGTTCACGTTCTCAAACCCAAAGTGTGATGTTCTGTACCGGTTCTGTTTGCTTAACCCCTGATCAAATTAGAATGTCTGCAAAGAGGAAGAGGCTGGAAGAATATGTGATGTCCTTATATAAGGTGAAGCACTGCATGTCAACAGGCAAGACAGGCAACTGCTAAAGGCTGAGGGACTGACAAGCTTCTTCATTTTTATAAGATAATGGTGATGAATGCTGCTTGGAGAGACCCCTGTAAATCTTTGCCTAGGACCCCAACAGGCTCTAGTATCACCTCTGCCTTGAGGACAGTGAGGGCTCATAAGATTCATTCACATCAATGCTGAATCCATTTAACAGTCTACTTTTTTCTTAGACCATGATGTTAGAACAGACATATTTTATATGTCTTATATGTTTTGGTCAATATCATGTATGAAGAATACTAAATATATTATTGTTAATATGGTAAAGTGTGTGTGTGTGTGTGTGTGTGTGTGTGTGTGTGTGTGTGTGTGTGTGTGTGTGTGTGTGTGTATTCTTTCTCAAATTTGTATATATATTCATATATATTCATATATCTCAAAACTGTATATATATTCTTTCTTAAATTTAGCGCGCTTCACTTTATCAGAGATGTTCTATTTAGTGATTTCTTAATTCAACAGGTCTGGCAATAATTAGTCTTGAGTGTCATTTATTTCAGCTTTCCATAAATCGCAGTTTATCTTACTTTCTCACATAGGACCAGGTCCATTTGTCCATTTGCAGCTTTTCTCCCTTAATAAATGAAATCATCATTGAAAAACTACATTTTGTATTTACTCGGGTTAAACATGACAGTGTCATTTGAATTTTTGTGCTAATTTGCTGTGGGGGCTTGTGAATACAAGAATATCTTCTGTTGTGTTAATCATTAACTACGTCCTAACGGATTCCCAACTGCCTTTAAAGAACACACGACAGTCTTTAAATAGTACGTTGGATATGAAACGCTGCTGTCTTATAGAAAGTTGAGAACCTATAAACATACAGATGACCAAATAACTTTCCGGAATTTGTGTATTATATGTACACGTCTGACCAAGTCCTGCATAAGAAGAGAAAGTGATCTCACCTATTACAGTCTGTACTCTGTGAGTCATACACATACAGGGTGCATTCAGAAATCACCTACCACATGCTTTGCCTAAAGTACATCCTTTCCACTGTGGCTTAAAATAGCGTCTGTATGTTTGTCTAAGAGCATTTATCATGAAAACATAAAATATTTTTAGGGCTGTTTAATCATTTTAATTCAGGTTAAACACCAATATTACAAAATGACCAACTTTTTACATATATAAAAAAAAAAAATATATATATATATATAAAATGGTCATGTTCAATTTTTCCCCACCCAACCAGAAAAAAAGTGCAACAGTTCTAGGAATTACTCCACAATAATGGGAAGTGTCTCTCTACAAACCACACCTTTCCACCCATTCATCACCCAGCAGTCTAGGAAACACTTACGCATATGTAAAGTAGAAGAAAATTTCTCAAGATTTTCTTTCAGTCTGAGTTCATTCTCGACAGCTGGTGATAAATAAATAAATAAAGCTGAATTAAATCCTAAAGTGGTCCTAGTAAAGTATTTCCATGTGTTTATTTCATTCAAAAGCTAATTTAAAGGGAAGGACCATGCCACTTCCTTTACTTTAATGTGGCACTACATATTCTTTCTATTTATGATCATAACCGAATCACATTTGTTCACTACTTTCATTATATTTGGTATGAGTAACAAAGGAAACAACTAATGTTTTTTTTTTCAGCTTCTTTTGCTTTAGGTTACGTTTACCTTTTTGAGTTGTGAAACTGTAAATGACACCATGTCGGCATGCAGACAGTGTGCTCAGTAGCCAGATGATTATAATAGTGATTCAGCAGCAAAGGAAAAACTTGCCCACTGTCAGCTGTGTACTTTCTTACTGTACATTAGTGTGTCCTTTTATAAGGTTGCGATTTCAGTGTGCTTTTAGTAAAATTGAAATTTAAATGTAAAAAAAGAAATCGGCCACTTTTTCAGTTGATGAACGACAGCATAAGATATGCATAAGATGCCCCGGTAACAAAAAGTTCAGACAAGTCTATAGTGCACTCACTGCTGCTGCTGAGCCCCGCTATGCATAATGTAATGAATATCAGGAGATGCAGATGGTTGGCTATAAGCACTCCCCAGCCAGTGTGTCCCCATTACCCAAATTAAGAAAATTAGAAACAACAGAGACTGCATCATTGTCTTTCTCTGTTTACGAAGCAGCTGTACTAATCTCCTCTAAGCTCTGCTCTTCATTATACTGTTGCATTGTTGCTAACAGCTCTTGAGTTTGGGTCATGCCTGCTGCCAACTTTTCTACTTAGCACTTTTCCCGCCTCATGGGGTCTGAGCAACTGAGTCTTCTGCCAATTTTTGTTCATACTACTACAACACAGCTAATAAGCTTAACTGTTTTCTTCCTAGAAGCTCAGCATCCGTATATGCTTTAATCTGAATATGCTTCCAAACCAATTTGGGTGTAATCCATCATCCAACTACATTCAGGTCTGGCAAAATCCACAGCTCCCAATTCTCTTCTGAAACACAAAAACCCAGGAGCATTAAAACAAGATAAATAATTCATAAGTTCTGGAATATAATTAGTTATTATCATAAGATTGTGTTCACAGTGCCCACATCAACATAAACAATATATCATGTTTTTTAAAATTACACAGCTTAGTGTTTAGCCCTGTCGATTCAGTGGGTTCGATTCACGCTACGGGTCTGTGTGCATGGACATGCAGTCCAAAGTCCAAAGACATGCAGATTAGGCTATTTGGCGTTCCCAAATTTCCAGTAGTGTATGGCCCATCCCCAATGTGTGAATGTTGACCAGAAGTCCTACCACTGTCGTAAAATGGGAATAAATACAATGGTAATCACCACTGGCCCTAGATGGAAATCAAAGGTTCCTAGATGGACAGATGGAATTTCCGGCATGCAAGATGTGTGTCAGGTCATACACATTTAATGGATTAAAAATAACAAAATTGGAATTATTAGCAAAAAAAACAGTGGATTAGAATGGTATATAGAATGGTATATTTTAAATCAATCTTCTAAACTCAATGTCAAGATGAGAATTGGACAAAGAAGAACGTGACATAGCTGTGAACTGTTATAGGTTACTCGTGTGGGATTAGGGTCATGGTCACGGGACGACTTTGCTCCAGTTACTCTACAGGAAATGATCACATGGAAATACACTACTAGTTCCAAACGAACATAAGAAATTTAAAGAAGTAGACCTACTGTACCATTGTTGTTTAGTTTTTCATTTATTTCAGTTAGTGGTGTGTATCTTGAAGAATTAAAGGAAGAAGGGTTTCATCAAACCGGAACCCAGTTTTTGAACCTGGTCACTTTGTCACCTTGTCAAAAATTTACTTAAAAAAAAAAAATTTTTTACACTAACTGAAGCTAACAAATAAAACAAGCAAACATAAACCACAACAGATGTGCAATTGCTGCATTGTGGCTTTGTACAGGAGAAAAGTTCCATTGAAAAACCACACATGGAGCGCAAAACAGCAGGAACATTTGACTCTGTGATATACTGAGGAAAACACAGACTCCTGGGTGGGAATGACATCCTGCATGAGGAACAAAGAACACATCCGCTGCAACTCAGGAAGAGCCTGTTACCGCAACTTTTCCTTTTTTTCTTAGGCACAGAGGAAAGGAAAACAAAATAAAACGCTTTCTCTTTGCGTGCTGTGTGATGTCTGCATTTCTGGACAGACAAAAATAGCCTATTTTAGAAAATTCTTTTAACATACCAGCCATAAATCTCAGGTGTAAGAAGTCATCATGATGAACCTGAACCGTGCATTGTGTTGAACTAAAAATAAAAATGTAATTACACACTTATATGAATTTACCCATAGGTTATATACTGTATAACCTAATAGCTGTTATGTAGTGCTGAATTTCAATCTCTTAAACTCACAGGGCCCAGAAATGAGATTTCTCACAATGCATATCTAAGAAATTCTAGGAGCAACTGAAATCAACAATATTTCTAACACACATGAGTAGGACTGCTCACATGGTGAACATTTCTTTTGTTTCAGTTTTGCACACAGACCACTCTTTTGCAATAGTAAAAGCACTAATGCAAATTACAGAAACACATTAGATTCTGGTCTACATGCATTTGGGTTGTCAAGTTACACATAATGATGGCTACAGTTTCCCCCCTCATGCACATATGTCTAGTATTTGCATGCTTCTTTTCCTCAACCCTGACTTGCAAATATGGATCAGTGTAACCTGTTCTGTAACTGAATGTAAATTTATATAAAAACAAACCTTGATCGGCTTGGAAACTGCTTCACAAGCTGAAACAAGGGTAGCCTGAGTTTCCAATATTAGTCTAGTTAAAAAGAAGCCAATATTTCTCATGTGAGGATTTCAACCAAAGTTAAGCATTATTTCTGTTAAAATAGTATATATCAGTAGAGAGGCTGGTATTTATATTTCTCATATGTTTATTTCTACCTATCAATAGAGGCAGTGGTAGCTCAGAGTGTTAAGGCACTGCGTTATTAATTGGAAGGTCAGCTGTTCAAGTCCCAACTCCACTTGGTTGCAATTGTTGGGCCCTTGAGCAAGGCCCTTAACCCATGGGGCTGATCCTGCAATCTCACCCCAGCTACACTAGGATATGCGAAGAAAGAATTTCACTGTGCAGTAATGTATATGTGATAAGTAAAGGCTTAACTTTAGCTTTTGTTATTTTATCTTTCACCTAAGGTTATGCACAGAGTATGAATGCGATTTTTTCTGCACATTCTGCAAACACTTATACAAATACTATTTTATACTTATACAAAAATTAGGAGAATTGTCGATTGTAAACTTAGTAATAAAAAGCTATACTATTCTAATTTCTATACAATTCAACATAATTCTCCAGTTTCGAAAATAAGATGATACGATATGAGAATATAACTAACTGGAGAGGCAACAGGGCATTGAGATCAAATTTGTGCGTATTCCCAAAGGCAAACTGAAGAACACACACACATTTAATACACTGAAACAGGACACACTAGCATTAACACAAAACAAAATGTTCAGATAGTGTACTTTAAGATCAGAAAAATGACAAATAATGCTTTAATAACTTGTATACCCATTCAGTCTTTGGAGATGTTTTTTGTAATATTTTTTTTTTTAATACACACAAGTGACTGAATAATGACTGCTTAATTGATTGATTGATTGTTTGGATGTTGATTGATTATTTGTAAATCATATGTAATTGTTGCATACTTATAGTTATTGCCCTAAATTTGTAAATTATAGGTGTGGAAACAGTTTTTGAAATGTAGTAACAATAGTGCCATCTAGTGGATATAGTAATATACTAATTAATATTCATATTAAAGTAACGCAGATAGGCTTACAGTACTAAGCAGTTGACTGCAGACTTGTGCAGCATTTACAGTAACAGTTTTCACACAATTCGAGAAATACCAAAAAAAAAATTACAACCACTTCAGAAACATAATATTCAATGAACAATAAGACGATCGCATTCTGACCCGGAAGACACTTCAGACGTTATTTTTAACGGCTGTAACAGGATAAATCCCGCCCTCTGCATTATGATTGGCTCAGTTCACCTAGTCAAGCCGTAGGAGTGTGACCTATTAGCCAATCATCAGCCTCAGAGGGCGGGGTTTTTGAGTACAGATAGGAAGTAAAACAATAATAAAGTCCGAAGCTGATGCCGTGCTGATTCTAGAGGTTTGCTACAGTGAGAAAAAGTATTTAAAGCATTTTTAAAGATGGAACCTGCAGTGTGCAAAAACAGGCGCTTTCTCATTGCTGCTTTTAGTGTGCTCATGGTCAGTGTTTCTTATTGTTTTCTTAGAAAACCAAACATACCATCTATTGCTGTTTACTTTGGGAGCAAATGTCGCTATGAGGAAGTGAACCCACAATTAATAGACGATATTTTATTCGTAAATCACTCTGTGGTGAGACCTCCAGCCGCCGGCTGTCAGGCAGTGCACTTAGTGGCGGTGATCAGACACGGCACACGCTTCCCTACTAAGAAGAACATTGTCAGGATGCGGCGGCTGTACGAGCTGGTGATGGCCGAGGCGTCCGGCGCTCAGCAGTGGCTCAGGGACATTAAACAGAACTGGAGCATGTGGTACACTGAGGATATGGACGGCAAACTAGTAGAGAAAGGCAAAGATGACCTGAGACATTTGGCCGTGAGGTTGAGCAAGTCGTTTCCGACACTGATTTCAGAGGAGAACCTGCGGCGAGAGCGCGTGGAGTTCATCAGCAGCTCCAAACACAGGTGCGTGGACAGCATCCGGGCCTTCCAGGAGGGACTCCTCCAACTCTGGGATGCGCGAGGTAAAAACACACCAGCATAGAGGACAAGTGCAGAACTAGTCTACTACTATGGATATGGCTATGGATAGAAACCCCAATTCCAAAACAAAGTTGGAACAGCACGGGAATTAGCAATAAAAACCAAAAAGAATCAACTGTAACGTCTCTTCACCTTGTACAAGAACACATCACAGGATGATTTAACATGGGAATTGAATAGTTCGCCTCGCACCTCCAGGTTCCGGGTTCGATTTCTGTCCGAGTGCGTGGAGATTTAAGGAAAACCTGTAAAATCTCAATGGGCCGAAAAGCTCTTCTGAATATGTGTGATCTCTGACCCCTCATACATCACCCTCTTAAGAACTGTCATGCTTCCCTAGTAGATGTCATCATGTGGCTTCGGAATCACTTTGGTAGACCTTAGTCTATTAACACCACTTGTCAAGCCACCTTAAGGCCTAAAGGAAGCCATAATTCAATAATGTTCAGAGGCATCAAAGTCATCTCTTTGTAAAAATCATAATACTGTCCCATATCCAAATAATTAACCAATTCAGTGGAATTTCATTTTTATTGATCTTTTAACAATAGACATAACCATCGTCCGGATATACATAGACATGCTATAAGTTAATAGACGCACATACAGTAGGTCCGTCCATCATGTATAGTGTTATCCTGTGAAGGGTCACACAGAGATCTTTGAGGCATAATACTGGGTACAAGCACACACACAAAATTGGAAATCTCCATACAGTTGATGTCTTTGTGAGAGACACAAACACACACACAAACACACACACACACACACAGATTAGATGTGAGATTCGAAACCCCAACCCAGGAGGTGTAGGGCGACACACCCACAGTTTTATGACAAAATGTATGCTGCCTTTCTGTTGAACTAATATTTATCTATTAATAATTAATTCATATTTTCTTGATTTTCCTTTAACTGCTTTAAGAGCAACAACTGGTGTAGTTATAGAATGAGACGGTTGTTCCCGACAGGACTTTGAACAGCAGGAAAATATCTTTCAGAAAGTCCAGGTCGACAAGGTCATGAGTCTGTTGATGTTTGAACATTAAACAATCAGAACTGCATGTCTTTCCAGGAGACAGGGGTATATCATGATACTCAGATACTTGTCTTCGGGACAGATCGTTACCAGGCAGTCTTAGGAAACAATCTGTCCTCTTTGAAAATGTGAAATATCTTTGGAATTTTCACTTGTAGGCATGCTTGAAAATGGGTAAAAAGAATGAAACAAAAAGAGAGATTTGCAATTTACTGCATACTTTTTATTGTGTCAGATTAGTTCTTGAATGTTTGCGTGAATGGGCAAGTCAAGTCAGTGGCAAGGAAAAACGTTCTGAGACAACATCAGGAAAGAAATCCTCAAAAATGGACATGGAAAGGTGTTGTTTGAGGTGTGTGGGGGTTGGGGGGGGGCACCAGATAGAACACTTTTTTTTTTAAATATCTTAAAGTCAAACAACTCTATGCGTGCTGAACATACAATTAGTATGAGCATCAGATATTACAGCAGTGGTTCCTCTACGGGTATAAGACTGTCCCTGCATGTAAAATGCTAAAAAACTATTGAGACTTGTGTGTAAACTGAGTTCCCCTGGAAGTGCAGTCTTTAAGGTCTATACCGTATTTATGACTATCTACAGAGCGTGAGTTACAAGAGCCGAAGCTCCAAGTTGATGACTCGGCCCATTGCAGGAGAAGCTCCTATAGCTGAAGTGTGTCAGGATTTATAATTGTTCCAACACATTTTATAGTTTTAGTGCCTTCTAAGTGTCCACTAATTAAAAAAAATAAGTGAAAAATACAACCTGCAACCAAAAAAAGAAAGAAAGAAAGAAAAAAATCACCGCCTGCATGATGTGGTGATGTGATGACGACCGAGGCGGCCAGCACTGACCATTAGCTGGTCAGTTTATTACATTAACAATGTTGTAGGCCATGGATGGGAAACTAGCAGAAAAAGAGAGCAGAAATTTAGCTGTGATGTTGAGCAAGTCATTTCTACCACTGATTTCTAGACCACAGCGCTTTCCTGTTTCCTTGTAGATATTACACAACTCTATTAGACCTATGTCAGTTAGATTACTAAGAAATCACCCTTTATGACAAAAAATGTCATCATCAGTGATTATCAGTTTCTTGTAGGACTTTAAAATTTTATTTGCAATAGCTCTTTTAATCGCATGTGATTTATTAAATAGTTTTCATTCTGATCAACCTGTATGGAGAACTTGAAATGTCATTAATAACCACAACATGGAATTACATACAGTACAAGTTCAAAACCAACAGAAACCCGGAACGGTTTTTAGGATTTGTTTCAGCAGGGAGTAATAATCGTGGTGGTTGTCGTGTGTCTTCCATCACGTACCATCACAACTAAACGCATGTCTAAATGATGCACTACACTCATAGCGTTCATTTTGGTTTCTCTCTGGTTTCTTGTCAGCCAACTCCCATCTTTATTTTTGCAGACGTGGGTTTCAGACACTACGTGAACGATTCACTCATGCGCTTCTTCGATCAGTGCAAAAGATTTGTTGAAGATGTTGAGCTGAACAAGACTGCCCTGTGGGAGGTCACGCTTTTCAAGTCATCTCCGGAGATGGACGCAGTCTGCAGGCGGATGGCCAGTCGCTTACAAATTCCACACACTCAAATGACACCAGGTAAAATTTAGATCGGTCTGACTCTAGTTCCAATATGTATGTTTTTTTTTTTATGTTCAACTTTACTGTCACAGATAAAAATAAAAAATTGTAAAATAATGATGTGAAATGCTCACCAGCAGGCGAGTTTTTGTCAGTACGTCTAAGGATGAGTAACAATAAAATGAAATGAAACACGCAAATGAAACACGCAGACTAACAGAAAAATATATCAGTATTACCGCTAAACAATCTTCTCTTCTGTATAAGCCTGAATCTCATCACTGAACATATCAACACTGATAATTTCCTTTAAATGCAGGTTTCTTGATAGATTTATATGCAAGATTCTTTTGGACCCGTCTTGTATAGTGTGACAAGTAATAATCATGAAATACTACTGTAATTATACTATACAATACCTGCCCATGTGTTCTGTGTTCAATAAGTAAGCCTCATCTGGTATTTCAGGTTCTTTATTCTAGCTAGGGGCTGAATTAGATGCCTGAGTCTAGGAAATTGTAAGCAGCCGTTCCCAAGTGTATTGAGTGCTATTGTAAAATGAGTTGCTAAGACTTCAGATTAGGAAGAATGTGAGCCAATGTGCAGAAGTTGGACTTTGAACAGTGAACAAAAGTCTAGAACGCATACTTATACAGTGCTTTTACACGTATTGAGAATTACATTGGTAGGGGATATATTAAGAAATATAATATAACCCCCCCCCCAAAAAAAAAAAAAAACGGGATAAATCAGATTGACAAAAAAAAACTGATTGACATTTACAGAAGACGTCAAGCACAGTACAGTAGTGAGACTCTTAGCCACAGTAGGAAGGCTGTATGCCTATGAATGATGATCCTGGCCATGGTGGCTCAGAGCCCACTGTAGTTGTTCCCATGAACATTCACCATCTGGTCCTTGAAAATTTACAGATAAATTGTTACAGAAGAGATGCCCCTGTCTGAGGGAACTGGACCGCAATGTCATTCAGGAACACCACTTGCACATTACACGGAACTCGGCTGGGAGTTATTGCCTATTGTTTCAAATTTGAAGGAAGCGGTCCGATCATGGCCTCATCTCTTTTTTAATATTTAAAAATGAAGAGATTACTGTACATGTATCTCACACAATGTTTATTGTTCATTTTAAAGGACTGTTGAAAACAGATTGTAACGCAAGGAGTGTCTGCAGGATTAGCTGAAAAAACATCAGTGGTTCAAGGAACACAAAATGTACACCAATTTCTCACGTAACAGTGACGATTTAACAACAGACTTACCAAAATGGGTTTCTAGCTCTAAAAATGTAAGAAATAATTCATAGAAATTATTATAATAAAAAATCCACCCTATTTATTATTTTTAAATAAATTGTTATGGAAAACTTGTGCTTGCCAACTAAAATTCTAAGGTCTGTAAAATCAAGAGTGATGATACATATTGCAATTCATGAGCCCATTTTTGATCCTAGTCTGATCACCAGAAACATTATAAATCTGTTTAAATGTATAATCCTGAGCCACATTATTTCTGTATGAATCTTTTTGCAGTTCACTGTTAGTCTAAAAATATGTGATTTTTTAAAAAATATCTACCTTAATACAGTATGTATCTACATTTAGACTTCCAAAATAAAAATGTATCAACTTGTATAATATAATTAGTATAATAATATCTGTATAATTCTAGAATTTGACTAGTATTGCGTTTTCTAATGAGTAACACTTTTTTACCAGTGAGAAGTTTACATACACTCAGTTGAGTGGGCCGTCACAAAGCTTGGAAAAGTAGAGAATATGTTGTCATGGTTCTAGAAGATTCTTTTAGGCCAATTGACATCATTTGAGTCATTTCCAAGTGTACCTGTGGATATATTTTAAGGCCTACCTTCACTGCTTCTCAGACAAAAGGGATTGTGGACCTCCACAACTCCGGTTTATCCTTGAGAACAATTTCCAAATGACTGAAGGTACCATGCTCATTTGTACCAACAATACTACACAGGTAAAAACACTAGGGGACCACGCAGCCATAATACCGCTCATGAAGTCACATACTTTGGTACAAGAGGTAGAAATCAATCCCAGAACAACAGGAAAGGACCAGCAGGGAAGAAACCTGGAGGAAACATGACAGAGAAGCAAGAGTGATATCAACGTAACCTGAAAGGCTCCTCACCAAGAAAGCCACCGCTCCAAAAACACCACCAAAATAGAAGATGATGTAAATATACATTGAAGCAACATCTCAAGCCAGGAAGTTAAAGCTTAGTCACAAATGGCTCTTCCAAATGGGCAGTGACCCCAAGCATACTTCTGAAGTTGTGGCAAAATGGCTTACCAAAAGTTGAGATATTTACACCCATTGGGAATGTAAATCAGCGCTGAAATAGACCTTTCTCTCGACTGTTATTCTGACATTTCACATCTTAAAATAAAATAATAATCCTAACTGAAAGTTTACTAGGATTAAATGTCAGGAATTCTGAAAAATCGAGTTTAATTTGATTTGGCTAAGGTTAAATTTTTGACTTTGTAGTATTGTGGTTGTAATGTGGTCAAAGGGCTTCTTTCTCTTCACATCAATCACTCATACGTCAGAGAAGAAAGAATAAAGCACAGGAATGGTTATATACTTCTTGACTCCTTACATGGTCACATTCTTGTATCACATAAGCCATTGTTCGCCATCATAGTCTTCTTCAACGACCCAAATTAGCAGTTTATCAAGAAGAACTCAAGACGAGTTAATAATTGTTTTCTTTTTTTCTCCACAGATTTGGTTGAAGCTGCTTTCTTCTTGTGCTCTTATGAGTTTGCAATCAAGTCTAAGAATTCACCGTGGTGTAACCTGCTAGATGAGTTGGATGCACAGGCACGCATTAATAATATTATATACAAATATAATAATATAATATAATATTCAGTAACATGTATTATTAAAGAAACTGTTGATTTCGTCCACATTTGTGAAGTTGTCTCAGGGAGTTTCTGTTTGCCACCATCATCTCTGCTTTGCTCATTAAGGATCTAAATCTACACCCAGATTCTTGTAAAACTGCTTCACGTCTGTTGAATTATATTGACAGTCACTGTTTGACAGTCTACAAGCTGCTCAAAATATATACTAGGTTTAAAGGCCTAGTTGAAAAAACCAGAGGCTTATTATTCGCTTTCCATGGTAGATCTCGTTTCATTTCTTGCTGTCATTTTCCCACTGTATTACTAGGACGAGTGCTTAATAGAGATATTTTTACAATTGGTTGACAGTGTAATTGTGCTACTACTACTGACAACAAGAATGTTGGAAGCCTCACACTTATCACAGCTGTACAGATTATGATATTTATCATATTTCTAATCCTTTTTTTTTTTTTAGGTCCTTGAATATAAAAGTGATCTGAAACAGTACTGGAAAAGGGGATATGGCTACGACATCAACCGCAAATCAAGCTGTGTCCTCTTCCATGACCTCTTCAGGAGACTCGACCAGGCATCAAATGACAGGTAGGCAGTTTCAGCAAGGCAAGTTTTTTATTTGTTGTGTATTTTCTTCATTTCTGAAAATTTTAGGTTTTAACTAACCTCTTCCCTAGACTAAAAATTCTCTGAGAAAGATTTTGACATAAAGGAATCTGTGTTGGTTTAGTATGTTGATGCACATGTTTTACAAGGCTTCACCATACTGAAATTGTCCTTGTCATGTACAACCGGTCAGACCAGTTAGAGGATATGCTGAAAGACTATAAGACTAGGACTTAAGGGCTACTGTAGACTTTCAGATTGCATTATGATGTGTGTAATTCTTGTTCATTGTTAGGTTTATCCACTGATCATCCATAACATTAAACATTAACACTGATTGTTAATTATATACCAGTAAACTAGTGACAGGATTATGGGCTCACCATAGCTGCAGGGACCAAAAGCCAGTCCGTTCTGGTCTGATCACACAGAAATGCCAATGCGAGACAAATCAGCAAAAAGTCAATGCTGGCCATGATGGAAAGGCACCAGAACACCCAGTGCACGACCGCCCGCCATGCACCAGGCCCACAGCACACGCCTAGAGGTGTTGTGGAATCACACCCCGAGAGGACAGAGCTGTGGCACAAGGGGAACCTACACTACAATACTGATCATAATGTTTTGCTATGGCTGATCAGTGTATTTCTACTGTAATAATGTTCCACCATCAGCTTAAGTTATGTACACTGTCTGTTCTTAAAATCAGGAACCCTGATCTTGATTACTCCATTTTATTCTCTCTTTAAATGGATTTACATTAACTGGCTGAGTGACCACTGAAATGCCATATTGATAAATAAATAAATAAAGATATAAAAACACTCGACTCGATTCGACTCAACAACACACTTAGTTGTTCAGTTTCTCTTTGACTGACATTAGTGTGGATGTAATGATCAATTTCTTTATTTTATTATCATTATTTAGGTTTGGAGAGGTAACTAAGGCAGTTACCATCCAGCTGGGCCATGGTGAGACTCTGCTACCTCTGCTGTCTCTGATGGGTTTCTTCAGGGATGAAACACCACTGACGGCTAAGAACTTCCCTTTTCAGCACAGCCGCAAGTTCCGCAGCGGTCAAATAGTGCCTTACGCTGCAAACCTGCTTTTTGTCCTGTACGAGTGCCCAGAAGGACTCAGGCTCCAGTTTTTCCTCAATGAGAAACCTTTGGCTTTTCCTAACATAAGCGAACCAGCTCCATTGTATGAAACAGTCAGGAACCACTACTCTGACCTCCTGGCTGGGTGTGATTTTCAGAAAGAATGTAAATTGCTTAAAGATAAAATCAAGAACTCTGAGCTGTGATGTAGATAAGGAAATGTTTGAAGTGAGTGTAAAGAAATCAGTGTAAAGGAATCGGAGAATACAAAAATGTTCTGAAAAGTTTTTTTGGTTAAGATAAGTGAGATAACCAAAATATGTGTGATCATGTTGGTGACCAAATATGTAGTCTATTTATGGTTTAGGGTTTTTTTATTTATTAATTTTTTTTTAACTTTCTTAAGTTGGAAAATTTCTTAACAGAAGCCAAATTTAATTAAGAACTGCAAGGAACCAAATATATTACCAAAAATAAGTCCTTTCTACTGATTAAAAAAAATAAAATAAAAATCCACTTTTTTATTTGAGGTGTGTACTTTTCAAGTAAATAGTATCGTTTGCTGTCACGGTTTGGTTTGCATTGACGTATCCTTTTGTGTGAATGCATACAGTCATGGTGGTTGTGTCAACATCCTTTTACTAATAGGGGGCCAATATTTGACTAGAGCAAATATATAATTTGTTTTTCAATTTAAATAGAATTTGGTTTGCTAAATCCTTCTTACACATGTACTCCAGATAATTCAAACAAATTAGTATACAGTAAGCACCTGAAGGTGCAAGACCACAGTGCTAAACTACTATGCCACCTATATGTTAACTATTAATTAGCATATTAATAATATTAATTATTAAAGAGTAGAAACCTTTAATAAAATATACCAGCACTTCATCTTATGCAGTACAGTGGTGCAAGGGGTAGAGTTTCTGATTTGACTTAAATTTTGGGTTGTTCATTCACTCACTCACTCACTCACTTACTCAGTCATTATCTATACGGCTTAATCCTGTATTCAGGGTCACAGGGGGCCTGGAGCCTATACCAGGAGACTTAGGGCACTAGGCAGAGTACACCCTGGACAGGGTGCCAATCCATCGCGTGGCGCACACATACTCATTCACACACTACGGCCACTTTGGGAATGCCAATTAACCTAACCTACATGTCTTGGGACTTTGGGAGGACACCTGAGTACCTGGAGGAAACCCACCAAGCACAGGGAGAACATGCGAACTCCATGCACACAGAGACGGGAATTGAACCTAGTTGGAAATCGAACCCCGACCCTGGAGGTGCAAGGCGACAGTGCTAACCGCTACACCACCAAGCCGCCTGTGGGTTGTTCACTATATACTATATATCTTCTCCTGTGTCCATGTGGGGGATTCCTACAGGTTCTGTGGGTTTGTCAGACTTACCTAAAAACATGCCAGTAAGTGATTACTAGAGGGGGATGCATTGCTAAGATAAATTGCTAAAATCTTAGGTATAAATGAGTATGTGAATGTGTGTGTGTGCATATTCAATGGCAGACCAAACCCTGTTATTGCTGAGCAGTCAGGAAAGTTGGATGACTTCCAGAACACACCTACCAAACTTGAAAGCCATCCAACAAATTGTGCTTGTGTGTGTTTGACCAAGCAGATTTTGCTTAACTGTCCTGGATAATGTGATACTTTAGAGTTAGAGTGTACTCACCTGCGGCTGACGTTCCAGAAGACAGCTTTAACTATTTGTTTAGGTAAATATTAGATAATTTGCGTTGTAATTCTGACATCGGTAAAGGGGGGCACAGGAATGCTTGTTACATCAGTAAAGATGGAATTTTAAGCTTGATAGAGAGAGAGAGAGTATACGGCTTGTCCTGTACAGGACCATGGGGGGCCTAGAGCTACTCCATCGCAGCATTCGAACACACACACTATGGCCAAATCGGGAAACACTAATGAGCCTAATCTAATCTGAAAGCCTTTGGACTGTGGGAGGAAACCAGAGTACCCGGAGGAAACCCACCAAGTACGGCGAGAACAAGCAAACTCCTCACACACAGCCATCATTCCTCGACCATGACGCTGCTAACCACTACACCGCTGTACCTCCCTCTCTTTCTAAATTTCCATTTCCCCCCCTATTTTCTATCAATATAAATAGAGCATGTTCTCATGTACTGTATACAAGACAGGATTATTCACGATGCCAAATTTGACAGCATTTGCTTGCTTGTCTGTTGACCTTCGTCACACACTGTATATATTATAAGGTTAGTTTTTGTTAGCACCCCAGTTCCCATGTCAACAGATTAATCACTTTATCCCACTCCATACTGGTCATCATGGAAATGTACAATGTTTATAGGCCTAAACACTTGTACGTTGGATCTCCAGCACCAAGGCTCACCAAAACAGACAGACACTTTTTTTTATTTTTTTTTTATTTACCTTTCGTCTTCACATCCTTTCTCTTTACAGTGCAACAGGATCATCCGTGTTTTATGATCACTGCACGGCTGAGCTTTCGGGGAAGATTTCTCACAGCAATATTCGCAGTCATACGCCACGCCCCCCTCATTTGAATGACATCCAATCACACCGCGAGATGGAGTGTAGTATGTAAAACCCGGCGTGGGCCACGCCCCTCTCCTGGCCGCTCTGCGTTGCGATACGCGGGAGGAGGACTTCCAGGAAGAGAGGAAGAAAAGTTGTGTTTGTGCTACGTGTCCAAGCGCTTTCCTCGGCTCCGCTCACTGCTATTTAAGCGGCGCTCCGAACCTCACGGCTTCCACACGAAACACTCAAACACAAGCAGTGCCGTCATGTCTGAGACCAATAAGCAGAAAACGGTGAGTGCAAATGTTTTTCTTTCTTTCTTTTTTCCCCCCTATCACACTACATAACTGAGATTTACAGCATGAAACAGGACTGAGCGGGTCTAGGCACAGTGTCCTTTACAAAGTTTCAGATTTTTTTTTTTTCAGTTTAAATTAAATGTCTAACACTTTTCCATCCAGTGTGATTATTTTTTAAAAGAATGTTGCTGTACTGTAATATACTACAATTGATGCACAAATGACTATTAAAATGAATGATGCTTAGTATTTTTCCCCCATTACATAGATCAGAGTGTGTAATCATATACGTTTGCCTCCTTTATAGAAACCTCTCTGTTTGTTTTTCATCCTGTTTTTTTTTTTTTGTGTGTGAATTAAAACAACAAAACATTACGATCAGCTGTCTCTACTTTACCAGAGTGTCATCCCAGAAACCCCCATCAGAAGACAGATATCATCAGTTTGGCATTCTGTTCCTCTGCTGACGGTCTGCCTGACCATCTTAGATCTGCTCGTACGATCCCGTTGCAGTCAGGCTTCAATTTTTTTTTTCCCTCGCCGTGACAGAAAAAAAGTAGCTCACTGTTTATGAGAGTCAAAGGAGGCCCTGATGTACGTTGGACCTGCTAGGGTGGGTGAAAGGCTGAGAGAAGTGTGGCTGTGTTCCAGTCTGGCCACCTCTCCTCTCCACTGGTCCGCATGAATAGTGCTGTTTGTTTGCCCAAGTCCACCCCTCCCTCTCCTTTTCACTCTAACATTCAGACACTAAATGAAAGTTGTGAAAATGCCGGTGAAATGAAGCAGCCAGCTTTTAGTTGGTTTCGGATTCAGGAGGGTGGCTGCTGCCCATGTGCTGTTAAACAGTTCTTTTTACGGTTATGTAAAACTTTATCGCCTGTCGAGCTAAGTTCACCTGGCGTTGCACTGTTTAAGAATTGTCGAATGACCGAAGAACCTTTAACCTTGTGGTTTTAGCGACCAAATAAACTCTTATAAGTTACTGATGAATTGAAATGAGTTTAACTTCAGAGCAAAATGTTTTTCGTTGGATGCTGATTATCCAATATCCTTTGTTGACTGAACAATTTACTGGGATTTTAGAGTCTCCAAAGGGCAACAAACGTCGTATTCCAGGAGCACCATGTGACCAGGAACAAACGAGGCCAAGTTGTGGGAACCAGAGGTGGTTTTCGAGGTTGCACTGTATGGCTGACAGGTTCGATTCTTTTAATCATTCAGAATAAACCCCTTTCTGAACATACAACCTCCAATTGGGATCATCACTAGGTCCTCCTCAATGAAATGTTTATCATCTCTGTCCAGGCCTGTCTGGCGCAGGAAAGACTACAGTCGGTTTTGCTCTGGAGGAGTACCTAGTTTCCCATGGCATTCCGTGCTATTCTCTTGACGGTGATAACATTCGTCATGGCCTGAACAAGAATCTGGGTTTCGCTACAGTAGACAGAGAAGAGAACATCCGGCGTATCGCAGAGGTGGCCAAGCTGTTTGCTGATGCCGGCTTGGTTTGCATCACTAGCTTCATCTCTCCTTTTACGAAGGTATGGTGGACCTAAATATGAAAGTGTGCAGCACGCAGCAGCTTAATAAATGTCTGCGAAAATGATTCATACAGCCAAAACTGAGTATTCAGTATGAACTATGCTTTGTGCTTTGCTATGATTGCCCAAAGGACCGAAACGAAGCGAGGAAGGTCCACGAGAAGTCAAACCTGAAGTTCTTTGAGGTATTTGTAAATGCGCCACTGGAGGTGTGTGAGAGCAGGGATGTCAAAGGGCTTTATAAAATGGCCCGCGCTGGAGAGATTAAAGGTACAGCCTGACCCGACTTTGTTGAACATTATCGTATGATTTGTGTTGGAAATTGTCAGTATGTGCTAAAGATACTGTGTTAATCTATAACTTTGGCTCGCTTACTTTTTTAGGCTTCACAGGGATTGATTCGGAGTATGAGAAGCCAGATTCGCCTGAGCTTGTATTAAAAACCGGAGAGCTCACAGTGAACGAGTGCATTCACCAACTGGTGAATCTCCTTAAAGATGAGGTGAGGAAGTGAAGTGTATGTGAAAAGTAAAGTCTAGAAAGAAGAGCAGATTAACCTGTTTTGCAGCCACATCTTTTGTTGTATCCAAAGTACACAATTCCACAGTACTCCCATAGTGCTCAAATCATACTGTACATAGTGGGGAGCAAAAAATCTCAGACTGCACTGAAAATCTGGGATTTTTTTTCTTTCTAAATTTAACTGGAAGTTCCAAAATCTTTTGAAAAGAAAAAAAACATGCAATCTCATGACTATTTGGTTTTGAAGATGTTGCGCAATTTGGATTTCATTACTGAAACATAAGTAGATTTTATGATCTTTACCTTGTTAATCTCGGAGGTTAAAACGTCAGATTTTTAGGCAAGGCTTATTCCTCTTCAGATATGTGGATGGATTTGATCTATCATGGACACGTGTCTTATACATTGTCCTTAAAGCAGACATACGGAATACAAAAAATTCTGGAATTCATGTAAATATTTCAAAGATTATCATGTGTAATAAAAACCATTGTTAAATTAAAAATTAATTCTGAACAGAAGCACCACTGACTTTTGGGCACCACTGTACTGTAGATGGCTTTAAAGTGACAGAGCCAGTGTTAGTAGAGTTCAGCGAGTATTAGCATTTAGATGATGACGAGCATGGTCTTCTTTGATTGCAGGGAATTGTTCCCAATGGCCTTACAGAGGAGATCAATGAACTGTTTGTCCCTGAAAACAAGATTGACCTGGCACTGAGTGATGCTAACATACTTCCTAGGGTAAACATTACCAAGGTAAAGTGGCACCTACTTGCACTAAATATATTTTTAAGCATAGCTCACTGAAGCGTTTCAATTACATTATTCCACACTAATGTAACGTCCTTAAATGTTCATCCTATATGTTCTTGACGAGACTCATTTTAATCATAGTCCTAAAGATACAGTACATTCATATGGACAGTCAAATGTTATATGGAATCAGTTTTAACTGCAATTGTGAAAAATTGAAATCCAAAAATTGAAGAAGTAATCTGAATTGTGGTTTCTGTTGAATCAGTTGGATCTTCAATGGGTTCAAGTGTTGGCTGAAGGGTGGGCAACTCCTCTGAAAGGCTTTATGAAGGAAAGGGAGTTCCTGCAGGTCCTTCACTTTGGTAGTCTAATTGATGGTAAAGACATTCAACAACAACAAACATTATCACTGAGATTCAGTTACAGAAAATCTATCCGTCGTATCTGTAACTGTACAACTGATTTCAGATTTTCCTCTTTATCCAATCTTCAGCTCCAATACAAGTAGTAGAATACTACTCAAGGCTTTTAATGTTATTTTTCGTTCTCTTCTAGGTGGCGCTATCAACCTTTCTATACCAATTGTCCTCCCATTGTCCACGGAAGACAAAGACAGGTTGAATGGTTGTGCTGCTTTTGCTTTGGAGTATAAAGGTCGCCGAGTGGCCATATTGAGGAATCCCGAGTTTTATGAACACCGTAAGGAGGAACGTTGCGCAAGACAGTGGGGAACCACATGTCCCCAGCACCCTTATATCGAGGTCTCGGACAATTCATAAACACCTGTGATCATACCTCATATTTTTATGGCATCTTATACTCTGGTATTTTCATTTGTTTTGTATCGGTTCCTTTACAATCCGGTTTCCCTCTTAGATGGTTATGAAAAGTGGTGATTGGCTGGCCGGTGGAGATTTGGAGGTGTTGGAACGAATCAAATGGAACGATGGTCTAGATCAATACCGTCTCAGCCCGAAGGAGCTCAAACAAAAGTTTAAGGAAATGGGAGCAGGTAATACAAGAGGTTCTTTTACATAAGAGCGTAATCAAGTTTCTTTTATAATGCTTAAACATGCCATGAATAAAACTTTACTGTTATTATACAGGGCATGCATAAGTCATTAAAAAAACAATAACACTAGGATTATTATACCAGGCTCTAATGCAGAATTCATAAAAGACAGAATCTTTTGTTAAAATCAAGTTTCTTCAGACCGCAACAGCAAAACAGTACTATAATTATTATAATCACCATAACAGTTATTAATCTTATTAAGCTGAGTACTCCGCTTTTATAAATGAGCCTTGGGGACAAAAGTACTTGAGGGTCCAGCCCTTATATCACCTTAATTAAAGTAAGACATTAACTCAAACTCATAAAATAAAGTGTAATGTATTACTAGTTAATCAGCATTCCTATGGGTGTTTGTGGTAGTATACCAAATAGTGCCACAGATTGTATTTTTATATTTTGGTACCGCTGGATGTTGTGACTACTGACAGTGCAATTTATTGGACTGGAATTTGGGAACTTTTGTTTGGGAGGTATATACATATAAATGAGGGTTTGATTCCCGCCTTTTGCTTGGAGTTTGTATGTTTTCCCCGGGCTTGGGTGGGTTTTCCTCCGGGTACTCCGGTTTACTCCCACAGTCCAAATACATGCAGATTAAGCTAACTGGTGTTCCCAAATTGCCAGTGTGTATATATGTGTGTGTATGTGTATGTGTGTATGTGTATGTGTGTATGTGTGTGTGTGTGTATGTGTGTGTGTGTATGTGTGTGTGTGTGTGTGTGTGTGTGTATGTGTGTGTGTGTGTATGTGTGTGTGTGTGTGTATATGTGTGTGTGTGTATGTATGTGTGTGTGTATGTGTGTGTGTGTGTGTATGTGTGTGTGTATGTGTGTATGTGTGTGTATGTGTGTGTATGTGTGTGTGTGTATGTGTGTGTGTGTGTGTGTGTATATGTGTGTGTGTGTGTATGTGTGTGTGTGTGTGTATGTGTGTGTGTGTGTATGTGTGTGTGTGTGTATGTGTGTGAGAAATTTCCAAGGATTGGCTCCTGGCCCCCCGTGTCCATGTATAGGATAAGTGGTTTGGAAGATGAATGAATGAATGAATGAATGAATGAACTCCCAAATTCCAGTATGTCAGAAGTATGTGTGTGTATTATTTTTTTTTATTAATAAGATAGTGTTTATATGAACCTAGTTGGACTCGAATGAACTGTGAGTGTTAAATCAACAGTGAGGATTTTACCATGTAGAACAACTGGAAACATCTGTAACAAACACGTGATCATATGTGTATGTGGTATTTATTTGCTTGTGTTGCCCATCATTTTTAAAAAATTTGTATATAGTTGGTTAAAATGAACTAAAATTAATTTCATTATATTGCTGAGGTTGTGCTGATAACACATATATAAAAATATAATGATTTATAAATATTGATCAATCTTATAAGAAAAGAAGACCTGTACTGAGGGAGTACTGTGGAACCTTTTTTTCCCCCAGGGTTCAAAAGTTCTGTGGTTGCAAAACAGGTTATTTTGCCCTGCCAAGTAAGGCAATAGGATATTAATCAATAAACAATATAGATGAATTTCTTTTGCAGCTAGATAATAGCTGGTGCTACAAATCTGAGATTATCCAGAAGCAAGTTCGCCAGACATTCAACACTTTGCTGTATCTATGGTGTTTCTTTTGTTTGGGACAAAAGGCCTGTAACCTTATCAGCTAGTCAACTTCCTGTTTGTAGACCGTAATTAAACTGCAGGCCCTCATCATTTCCATCTTCCTAAACCTCACGAAATGTTTACTCTGTGTTCTCAGGAACATCTGTGTGTCTCAGGGATGTGTTATAACAATGCTGCTGAAAGAATTTTGGCTAATAAGTGCAAATCTAATCCACATCCCCCTTTCTTGCAGATGTAGTCTTTGCTTTCCAGTTGCGCAATCCTGTACACAACGGCCACGCGCTCTTGATGCAGGACACCAGGAAGCGATTGCTAGAGCGTGGCTACAAGAAGCCCGTGTTGCTCTTGCACCCGCTCGGAGGCTGGACTAAAGAGGATGACGTGCCTCTGGATTGGCGCATGAAGCAGCACGCTGCTGTTCTTGAAGACGGTGTCCTAGATCCTACCAGCACCATTGTAGCCATCTTCCCCTCACCCATGATGTATGCTGGTCCCACAGAGGTGAGCTCTCCATGCCTAACAACTAATGCTGAGACAGGATTAACTGGTCAAAGAGTCTGATTACACTTTCTGATAATGGCTCAACACAGTGGAAAAAGCATGTGAAAAATGTGTATGCCTACAGGTACAATGGCACTGCAGGGCCAGAATGATTGCAGGTTCTAACTTTTACATCGTTGGCCGTGACCCAGCAGGCATGCCGCATCCTGAGACTAAAGAGGACCTATATGATCCCACACATGGTGGCAAAGTGCTGAGCATGGCACCAGGCCTCACTTCTGTAGAAATCATACCATTCAGAGTGGCTGCTTACAATAAAGTGAAGAAAGCAATGGACTTCTATAACAATGATAGGTAAGTGACTTTTCTTTTACTTAATGCACTTGAAAACCTGAATGTCAGAAAAAAAAAAAACACTGCAAAACATATGACATTTCATAGAGACATATTACTAAAACTAAAGCATACTGATATATATTTTTTTCCAGGCACAGTGACTTCGAGTTCATCTCTGGGACCAAAATGAGAAAACTGGCTCGCAGTGGAGAAAATCCTCCAGAAGGTTTTATGGCACCAAAGGCGTGGAAGGTCCTGACTGACTATTATGCCTCCCTCCAAAAAGATTAATGCCATGTCACCATAGGCAACAACTGAGCAATATCTAGTCAAGTTTTATAATTAAATTATAGGATTTTAGTCCAGTATATTTATAATGCAAGTCCTCTTAACTCAAATGATTTTTTTTTCTTCTGTACTATATTTAAAACAAATTATTTTAAATGAATGTTTTCTGTAGAGATTGTGTAAAGCAAATTGTGTAGGGTTCGTGTCTCAAGATTTCAGGCGATGCTTCATTACGGCAGCCATTTGTCATGCTGTCACGTTAAAAGGAGCCACATGCTTCAGCAAATTTCCTCTCACGTAATCATTTACACTTTATTATATGTACTTTTACATATTGCTTTAATGATCTGAAGGTCTCTGAAGTTTTCCATTTGATACACACTGCATCCTGATGCTTACTTAAAGCAGCTTGAACTACAACTCCTTCACAAATGAATACCTCGAAGAAGAAATAAAATACCTCGGAAAAAACTACGTGTGAACTACCCACATGAACATATACAGTTTATACGTCCATTTTCTCATGTGCCTGAAATCTTTATTTCCACATTCAGGATGAACTTGTACATAATGTTTTAATGTGAAAAACAACTGACTATGCAAAACTAACTCAAAAAGAAGTTGTAATCTATGAGGTGTTTTAGGACCCATGTGAAGGACAATTTTTTTTTTTTTTTTTTTTTTACTGGCTCATTTTGGTAAAGTACCAACCTAATCATATTTATTACACTACAGTACATGAATACAGTTAAGTTTAAATAATTCCTTTTATTCATACTTGGATATCATACTTTGATCATTTTCATCATGGTTAATACTACCAATAAAACCCAGTATTACATAAAACATGGCTTTTGTGTGTGTGGGTGTGTGTGTCGGTGTGCGCACGCAAAACTCTTACACAGCATTACTCAAATCACACAAAATTGAAAAGGCTGATGTACATTGTTTACTTAGCATCATATACATACTGAGCAAACGAATCATGTTCATCGCTTGGTATTCTTACGTTAATGTCCATTCTACTTTTCTTACTCTGTGTAGAAAATCTTTTCACACTTCACACACGCTAATACAGAAGACATTGGAACAGTTTTTAAAGGATGGATGGCTATGGTCACATAAAAAAAAAAAGGAAAAAAATTGAAAATGTTTTTGTAATATGTTTTTTTTTAAAATAACCGAGTCTGAACACCCCTATTTTATTGCTATGGAAAATACCACATTACACACCACAACAGCTCGTCTCTGTACACTGCGCAATAACATGCTTTTTATTTCAGTCCAAAGAGCATTCTACAGTGGAAATTGTTTAAAAGCTTTACACACCCCTGTTAAAATGGCAGTTTTTTTTATGACTTAAAAAACAAACAAAAAAACTAAGCTAAAACCATTTTTCCCACTTTAAATTATATAGCAACATATAAATCTTAAACTGAATAAAGTAGGGGTGAAAAAAAAAAAAAAGAAGAGGAAGGGGAAAAAAAACGATTTTCAAAAACCTGGTTGCACAACTGTGCACACCCTTTTACACCGGGGCATGAGGGTGTGCTCAGAGATAACCAATCACATTCAGTAAACTCAGATTAACCCCAAATAAAGATCTGTTGTTTTTCCAAGATTTTCTTAACACAAGTTCAATATGAACGTCATCTGACATGCCTACAGGTATACAACGCCATGTATACAAAAGCTTACAAACTTGTACAGACTCTTGTAGTGTTCTACCAGAACATTAATGTGCTACAGGATACCATGAAAGCCATGGTGATCAAAAAAGGAAAAATGGGGCACAACAGTGGCATCACCAAGAGCATGATGTCACTCCAAATAAAAGAGCTTCAGGGATATTTGGCAAGTATTAATCACTGCCTGCATTTTTTTTTTAACAAAAAAATGCTTTTTTAACATTTTCTTTAAAAGTCCGGTGTGTTTATTCTCACAAAAAAACTAAATCCAATGAACACTGTATTCGATGCTGCACGGTGGTGGCAGCATCGATTCTGGCATAAACACCTGCAAGCTTTTGCGTCTAGCAGAAGATAATGAAATGTTCCGACTTCCAGCACAATAATGACCCAAAGCACAAATTGCTACTATGTAACATTATACACTCAGTGTCAGAGAATAACTTCTCTCAGTTTCATTTATTTAGATCACAAAAAAAAAAAATCTAAATTTAACAGGGGTGTGTACGCTCATATCAACTGTTTCTGTAAACCTATTTCACCAAGTAAATCAGGAACTAGAAATACAACGAAAATCCATTCTCTTCCTTATCTGATATTAACTGTCTTAAATTAATTAATTAATTATGGTCTAGGTACGTTATACTGTATATACAGGCTGCTTACTTCTGTACAACTTAATAAATATTCTCTTGACATTTCATGCAGCAAGTGCTTAGCAAACTTAATGAAAAGCATATAGTATGATGTGGCAAAACCAAAGCAAAAAAAAAAAAGAAGAAGAAGAAAAAGAAGAAGAAGCAATATTGCAAATAGGGAATTGATAGATCAAATATTCTGTTTTTAGAGCACCTTCTTATGCAAACCATATTATATGATAAACACATCAAATTTACAAAAAATTTCATGACCCCAAACTTCTGGGGACAGAGGTTCACCCTGGTCAGTAGTATCAGACTCAATCCAGACCTGTATCTTGCAGCATACTTGGTGTTCCTGCGGTTTTTGACCTTTTCATCTTTTCAATGGCTTTCTGGAGGTCGGCCTGCTGAATGGGTCGAATGTAGTCATCCTCTGAACTGTACAGAAATACAAGCAGGTTAACACAATCTATTAACACAGCACTCGGCAAAAACATCACATCACTGCAGTTACACAGGAGATGATGAGAACAGACAGGCCATAATGATCTGAAATTCAGGATCTATTGGGGGTAAAATTACACAAATGAACAGGACTGCTTTATGCACAGTTCAACATAACATTGTGAAATAATTGCTTGATCTCCTGAAAGTGTGCACACCCAGCCATAGCAAGGTGAAATTAAGGTCAATTAAGACGATGCTGATGCATGACTGGATTGCTATCTCAAGTCACAAGATAAAAGTATAAATGTACATGTAATGGCAGATAAAAAGCAAGGTAAAGTTAACAGCATAACAAAAGTAATAATAGCAGTCAGCTTTTCCTGATTAAACATAACACTGTGATATAGGTCATAAGAGGCCCAACGGTGAAACAACAAAAAAAAAAACAGGAAGGTCAGTACAAATGTAGAATTAAAAAATAAATAAATAAACAAGACTAAAAACAATTATCTTTTGTTTTTCTTATGATTATTAGCCAGGGTTGGGGGACGTTACTTTTTAAAGTAACTAATTACATTACAAAATTACTGTCATTAAAAAGTAATCAGTTACATTCCACATGTGTTACTTTCTGATAAAAGTAAGTAGTAACTAGTTAGAGTACTTTTCCATTGCAGAAAATTTGTGCTTCCTCATGCATGTTGTTTTAGTCAAGACCTTTATAGTTATTCTACCATCATCACTACCCCTATTTCACCTACGTGGTTTTGCACGGTGGCAGTAAATACGGTTCATTATGATTCACCGTCGGGCGGTCACTCATGTCTAACACCGCGAGTCAAACCGCATAGGTGAGATAGGGGTATAACACCAGAAATAACAGAGGGGGGTGGGGCTTGTAGGACGACTTTTACACACACGCACACACTAACGGAATGACTGCGGTCTGACTCACAGATTACATAAATTGTCTAAATAACGGATGACATTTTTAAAAATATAACTAAATAACTGTACTTAAATAGCGGACCTAACGCCTTAGATTACTCGTTATATCAAAAAAGTAATCCAAGTATTCTAACGTTACTGTGTAATGCGTTACAACCAACACTGTTATTAGCTAATTCAATTCATTTTAGCATTGGTATTACAATGGGACACTTAGAAAATGTCAAGAAATTCATTAAAAAATATGTTCCAAATTATTTCACTGACTAATTGTGGATTGTACAGTACATTTCATTTTCTTGACAATTCTACAATCTTTTATATCAATCATCAAAACTTTAAGATTAATTTCCCCATATTATGGCACAATTTTCCAATCATATCTATTATGCAAAAGCAGTTGGAGGACATCACTTATTATGACAGATTTACAAGTACAAAGTGCGAAAGTAGCATTCATTTAGCATCATTATCTACTCTGTAGTTACTGCACATGCTTACTGAAGTGCCATTTTATATAATATTTACTGCATTTACTTTATACAAATCTATAGTACTTATTTAACCTGCACCTTAGTTGATTGCACAATGCCAGTATTTGCACTGATGTTTATACACTGTGTGAATGCCCGTGTGAATGCTGACCTGAAGTCATAGCACCGTCATGAGTATGGGAATAAATACAATGGTCAGCATTGGCCTCCACGGCCCCTAGTTGGACTACAGAGGTTCCTAGATTTATGGATGATGCGCTACTATTTGAACTTCTTGTGTTCACTAAACATTTAGCATTTTGTTCCTGTACTTATACTATGCAATGACAAAGTTGCGCGCGCACACATCCATCCATCAATAATCTTGAAGAACCCATAGATAAAACTCATAGAACTGCGAGATACTTGATACACTGATTCATCAATAATAATGACTAATATAGAGGCACTGGCAAGCATTTCACTAAAGAAATACTTTCAGTAAACCAAGTAATAAGTGCTTCGTAATTTTGTTTTCTTCTCCAATGCACAGGTGTTTTGCACACTATGTGCCAACAATTGTGTCCATATCTAATAATACATTATTATTATCATCAAATAATATACTGAATAATAAACTTTCTTTCAAAGTCACTTTGATCCCCCCCCTTTTTCCTCATGCCATTGAGGTCACTATGACACTGATCAGTATTTTTAGACACACCATGTAATAACTGCTGAATTAGTTTATATTGTACCTTTTGCACCACCCCAAATCATCTACACTTATTGTACTTTGGTTAAGTAATTTGTGAGATTGAGTGTGACGATATTGCATTTGTACAACAATTTCACCAACTGCATTTACCAACAGATTATGATGTGCTTGTTTATTTAACCAGTTCATTTGCTCTGCCAGCTCATATCCTGTCATGCCTGGTGGAACTAAAACTAACCGTGACTGGTGGAGCTGGTGACAGTTAGCATAATTAACAGGGGTGAAAATAGTTTTAAATTCCTACCGGCATTATGTAGCTAAAAGGTGAGAAGAACAAACCATGGACGTAGTAGACAGTCCTGTAAATCTCATAAGTTTCGCCTTATATTTCCATTGATTCCGCTTTAGAACATCTGGTAAAAATGATAATCATGATGATTTTGTGCAATACCGGGATCACGATTATGGAAAATTATTATTAATTGACTGCGGAACGTATATTTCATGTAAAAAGTATATAAAATGTTATTTATACACACACACATGCACGTTTCCTAGCGTTTCCCAGGTTCTTGTATTCCTGATGTCTTTTGCTAGGAAAAATGTGATAGCCTCTGTTATTCCTTTATGCCTCTGAGAGCTGGATGGGAAGGCAGTTGCATTATCAAGAGAGCCCTACTGTAAATCATACCTATACTGATTATCTTGTTTTCATAATCGTTGGAAGCCAATAATGGTAATCGAAATTGATATTCAATTAACCCTTCAGCCCTATCGCGAATAGTGATAAATTGAATCATTCGCTCAACAGACTAACGGGTGCCAATGTCTAGGGATTACAGACGGCTTTGGGGTTCAGTTTTGTGTTGCTGAGAAGCGATTATTAAGGAGAGTATTAAAGAGCAATTATTAAAGTAAGGTTTAAATGATAGCATTTATTGCTAAAAAATAAGTGCTCTCTCCTCAGTACTGTGGATCGTACTGACCTACTTTTACCCAGGCTGCGACTGAATGTTAGTGTAATTAATAACTGTAAAATACCTGCCTGTCGTCAAACCAGATTACTTAGTCGGAACTAACCGTTGTAACATTTCCCTTTCGTCACCCATGTACATGTTTTTTTTTTTTTTTTTTTATCATACCATGTCGCTCTATTTATATCCTTTTCCATGTCTATTTTAAGATAAAGACAATACATTTCCAAACTATTCAACATGAAACCATTCTGGTCAGAATTCTTTCAATTAAAGAACTCTGGTGAGCCTCCTCTGCGATACATACACAAGATTTTTGCAACGTAATATGTTAAAATCATATAATCAGAGTAACATCATAGTGTTTTTTACACACAAACATCACAAATGTTAACACACACACAAAAACACATCTCTCACACACACACATGCACACAAACATACACACATTACAAATGTTAACACTCTCACACTCACTCACACAGACATACACACATGCATGTACACACTAATACACACATGCACATACATGCATACACATTACACACATTAACACTCTAATACTTAACACACACTAACACACTCAACAAATATTTAGGGCCTAAACTGACATCAGCCCTATATAGTGTCTAAAATGTGCAAGTTGTGTGGTGCACCCGGGCGGCGATGGCTTTTTGTAGGTCTTAACACGCTCAAATAACACAGGTTGTGCGGTTCCCCCGGGGTGGAAGTGGCGCAGGGTGCTTGGGCCCATCTTCGTTGCTTGCAACTATATATTTTTATTTTAAATTTACAAGAATTTGGTGCACATGTTTGTTTTTTTATTATTTCAGGCTGTCTTATCAACACAGGGTCAAAAATATACATAGAGCACAACTAATGTTTGGTTGAGGTTTTAATTATTAAATGTTTTTGGTGACCATCTACAATCTTCCGGCAAAATTCTGGATGGATTAAACATGGTTCACATTTTTGTTTTATGCCTATAAGGCTTCAGATGATTTTGGAGCAGAAGCCATTTTCCTGGATGGCAGCTTTTCAGTCCATGGCGATGTAAAAGTCGCTTGGCTGTAGACAGTGACACTGGTGTTCCAGCAGCTTCCAGTTCATGGCAGGCCTGAGCCCAGGTGGTTACTGGATTGTTCCGTACCAGCTGAACCAATTTTCTCTTAGCTGAGGGTGACGGCTTCTTCCAGACTTTGGCAAAGCGTCTCAATCTCCCAATAACTTGTACGAACATAGAATAGTTTAAATCTACCATTATTTTTCAGAGATCTCCTAGGACTTTCTTATTGCACAGTGTGTTGATCTCAAACAAACTATTTTTATATTGGCACAGAGAAGCCCTGGGCATGGCAAATTAAAGGGCACTTTTCAGTCTTTAAGTACGACTAAATTAATAGACTAAGTGCTGTATGTTTATTCTTTACCCTGTATGTATAATTTTGCCTCTGCCATATAGAAAACCCAAAATAAATTAAATCTTTTGCTCCAACTTCTTGGGGTTTTCTTTTAATAATGTGTTGTACAGATATTGCCATGACGATCATGTTCATCATACGTGTATGTAACCTTCTGACTGCACACGAATAAATATTAGTCTCACACACACACACACACACACACACACATACACACACACATACACACATACACACATACACACATACACACATACACACATACACACGGAAATTTTCCAAGCCTTACCCGTCCTCAGCGTGCACAAAGTCCCGCACACAGAGCAGAGCTGCATCTCGACACATCTCTCTGAGGTCACTTCCTGAGAAGCCTTCGGTATCTCTTGCTATTTCACGCAGGTCTACACCAGCACCAACCTTCAGAATTTGAAAATAATTAGTGCATATATTATCAGCACCCCACTCAGACTCATGCTTTTCCTATGCATGTTATGCTTACATTCTCATTGTCCAGGATGAGCTTCAGTATCATCTCCCTCTGCTTGCTATTCTGTATAGTAAAAAAAAGAAAAGAAAAAAAGAACAGTTGATGAATACCGTATATCTGATGTAATTCAATTAAAAGTGAAACCTTACAATTAAATTACAATTAAAACTCACAGGCTGATTAATGTGGAACCTAGTGGGCATTCTGCGCAGTATAGCCGAGTCGAGATCCTGAGGACGGTTGGTAGCGCCCATAATAATAACCTGAACAAAGGAACATCCGTCTTAAATGAAAAAACTTGTAGTCAATTAGTAGTTTGTTTTACGACCTACAGGGCCGGTTTCATTTAATACCTTACACACTTTCACTTTGCATAAACACATAGACCTGCTCACTATACTGTACCTGGCATTTGTAATCTGTGTCTAGTCCGTCCCATAAGCTCATGAACTGAGCCTTCATCATGGCAGTAGCCTCATGGTCCGAGCTGGAGCGGTTTCTTAAAAAGGAGTCTATAAATGAAAAGGAAGCAATATTTATTCAGATTTCCTACTGGATTGATTTGTACATGCTAGTATTTCAGTATTCAAGACATCCCTTTAGTTTAGTTTTTAGTCCATCAGCTGAAAGGTCCGGGCAGGGTAACAATGACGGCCGTGCAATCTGTGCAAAATGTTCCTCAAACCTTGTCTACACCTACACTATGGTTACTCATAGGCATATTATTTAGTTTTACATGCATATGCTCACCAATTTCATCAATGAAGATGATGGAGGGCTGGAGCTTGATGGCCAGGGAGAAGACAGCCGCGGCCAGTTTCTGGGACTCGCCGTACCATTTATCGGTCAGAGTGGACGGCTGCAAGTTGATAAACCGGAAACCAGCCTCCTTGGCTGTGGCTTTGGCTATCAGGGTCTTTCCACAGCCCGGGGGCCCGTAGAGTAGCACTCCTGGTAAAGACAGGACAATCTCAGGACACTGTTGTCTACGGTTTGTAATTAAGCACCATGACCGTTTGAACAGTTTCATTTACGTCCTCACCTTTGGGTGGCTGAAGCAGCTTTGACCCTTCAAACAGATGCCTTTTCTGAATGGGAAGAATGACCGACTCCTTCAACTCGGTTATAACGTCATCTAGGCCGGCTATATCCCTCCATGTAATCTGTGGACATGTCAAGACTTTACAAGGTTATTCTCTTCAAACAAAACCAGTCTGTGATTCATGTCAAACATGACATAATTACCTCATTATAATTACCTGAGATTATTGGGTTTATGTAAAATAATCTAGCGGAAATGATTACTAGCTACTAACACAATTAGTGTCAGTTTTGACAGGTTATGAACAAATATATGTGGATAATAACAAGATTTATTCTTGAAAGACTGATGAAACTGCATCAGATTTTATGTTTTCTTAGGCATTTTAAAAAGGTAAACAAAAATCTCATTTGATTCACTTATCTATTTAGACATTGATGAACAGTGGACTGTATGCTTTATTACACTATGCCTCGAAAACGATCGGATCATTGACCCCAATTATCATCATCTTCTAAGACAGGGCTACGCAAAAGACCCGATCCAAACATCACGCCACGCACTCTGGAATAATAACATTTAAGACTGAAGATGAACAGCATCCTCACTTGCATACTTAACGGGTCCACCAGATGGGCTGCGATACTCATCTCATACTCAGACAGCTTGACATTCTGTACTCCAATCTGTTTCATGAGCTTCTCTGCCTGAAAAAAAAGCAGGAATGTTTAAATAGTCATTTCATCCAAGTTATATAATCTACAATTTGATTGCTAATACGCAATACGAACGGGACATACATCGGTCAGACATAACCTTATAGTTAATATTATTATTAGTATAGTATTAGTATTATTATTATATTATTATTAATAGTATAATATTAGTACTGAAAAATAGCTCTGGCCCTTTCAAGGCACGGACTCCACAAGACCTCTGATGATATGCGGTTGTATGTCAATAGGACAACAGATCCTTAATGTCTCGAGTGGAAAAATAGGGCCTCAATGGATTTGACTGAACAGTATGGAAATAAAAATAGTAAAGCCTCTCCCTGTAGAAAAAGCCTTATTGCTTTATTTGTAAGTACGTTTGCATGTACAAGGAATATGTTAGGGTGACAGCTTCCAAAGACGACACACACCAACGTGAGGAAAAAAAATATTCACATAATATTAATGTTTTACTATTCAATGAGTTTAAATTGCCTGAGGGGGGAAAACTGTTCTTGGATCAGCCCTTTTCTTCGTCTCGTCGGCACTACAGAGCACCGAAGTGAGAACTCATTATTTGGCGATTTGCCATGTAAACTTGATATTTTCTACAAACAATGCACTCATTTAAAAGCGTGGGGCTGTAATTTAATACAAATAACATGGTTACAAATGGTAATTACAAGGTGATGAGAAACAAGCGATGTTAAACAATAGAACAAATTATTTTACAGTATACAAAGAGTTTCAAAGAAAGGCCTATTCCTTCTAGGGCGAGGACGGGGCAAGGCTCGCCGATGTACTAACAGATGCACCGGGAAATCATCCAGTACGTGCAGGATAACATTCCCCAATGTGAGTACGCAATATTATCAAGAAACTCATGCAAGGAAACCTGTCCTATCTGAATGGGGGGGGGGGGGGGGCAGGGCCCAAAACCCTGTCTTCAAAAAACCGTCATATTTCTATAGTGGAGATCATGATGTGGGCTCGAGAATACTTTGATAAACCTTAGTCTATTAACACCAATTGTCGGTGCATTTTCAAATTTACAAAGAAGGACATACATAAAAATATCTCATATGTGACAGAGCTCATTTCTCTGAGGTCTGTCGCATATGAGATGGACAGTGGCACGCTTGAGACGTGTTTTGTGGGTTATTGAGACCTGCCAATTTATTATTTACCTCTTCTATTTATTGTGTAGCTTTGTTTATATATTTACTATTTATCTCTATACAAATAACTACAAATAAAATTCTTTCTGCATTAGTTTTTGGAAGACATTCCCCCAGGTGGTTTTACTTAGGGGAAAAAAAAAAAAAAAAAAAAAACTTTACACATTGCAAATTTGACATCTCTTAAAGAGACTCAGTAATATTCTCAAACTCACGATGACATGTCGATAATATACTAATATTTTGCATCATTACAATAGTATTTGTAATACGTGAATGGAATCGTGATTCAGCAGACAAGGCGACCTACTTTCACCGCTTCAGTTCTGATGCTCACATGCTCACTGTAGACACGGTCTGTGATGGACAGGGGTCAGCATGGACATGGCTGTTGTGTGTTCGGACACCCTTCGATTTAAGCCAGCATTAACTTTGTTAGCAAAAGTTGACAAAGTTAATGTACACACACACACACACACGCATCAGTGAGCCCGGGATGCCCATGACCCTGTCTTTTGGTTGCCATCAACTGCAGAATAGGAAACGCCACAAGCCCTGCCATTTTGGAGAAATGACCATGTGGACCTTTGTGAGAGTCACTCACACCCCTTACGCTTTATAATTTTACAACACATCAACTGTTTAAATGCTTTTAATGTCATGGCTGACTAGGGTATAAACACTCGTTAAATCAAGTGCTTAAAAACATAATAATAAAAAGTGAACGGGGGAGGGGGAGAGAGAGAGAGAGAGAGAGAGAGAGAGAGAGAGAGAGAGAGAGAGAGAAATTAATACCATTTGATTATTTAACAATTGAACTAATTTACCAATACAGAAATTACATACCAATTTAATTTTGTTGTTTGTTTGTTTTTTTTTTCTCCTTGGCATTTTCCACATTGAGGTATGACTGCTCAATGTTCTCGTTATCGAAGCACAAATATTTAATGTGCAATCAACACCAGTCATTCTGTTTTTTAACTGACATAAGACGGCTGGGCCAATTTGGGTGCTGAAAGAAAGAAATCGCTGTAACACTAATTATAGGTCATTACTAACCTGTTCATTGTAGTAAAAATTTTATCCTAACAATTAAATTGTGCATATATTATGATTGACACTACACCTCTGGCTTTGTGTCACAAACTGCATTATTCCGCCCTGGACGTAGGTTCGTCCCCTATTTAGCCCAGAATTAAGTACGTCAAGTAGGCATGGCAGAGCACATTTGCATATAGAGAGTTTAATCACGCTGAACCAGTTTTGCCAGATCCATGTAAATCAAAGCCATTTACAGTAATATGCGAGGGAAGAAAAAAACAAAAACAAAAAAAATTTTTTTTACCTGTTTCTGTGCTTCGACTTTTTGTTTTCTTGTTGGATCAATCGCATCCACCATCCACTTAATTGTGAAGTAGGTGACGGCACCGAATATTGTGAGGCGGAAGAGTAAACCGATAACCTCATTGCGACCCAAGGGGCGGGTGATATTGTCTGCTGGAATCTCCTTCAACACCATCATCACATGCGTGCCTGGGGAGTAGTTTTATATTCGTCAGAAGAAGAAAAAACAAACAAACAAACAAACATGACATGAGAGCAGGACGAACCCGCGCGTCAGTGATATCTAGGTGGTGCTGGAATGTTGCCAATATAAATCGATCGCACTGTGCAGGTTTCCTATTATTAGAATGGAAACATTTATTACTGAATGTTTAAAACAGGAGAGAACATACACCGCCAAAGTGATGATTTCATAACACAGGGTGGCTATTAATAGTTGAAACACAACACTCATCTTTTTAATGCAGATAATGACTGTTATCTGCAGCAGTGGATAAATTTGTAGCAGAACATTCACACAATGTGTCACAGAACTGTGACAAAATTAATCTCTCATTGCGTTAACAAACCTTATGTGTTCTCCTGGTCAAAAGTTTGGACACCTTCTAATTCATTAATCATTCTAAACAATGTAAAGAGAGCCAGTTTCATCAAGGTGCTTGATGGGTTTTGCAAACGCACTTGACAAAATCAAATTCAAAAGAACTTTTCTAAACAGCTGACCTTCATGCTTTAAAACTAGAATTGACTGTTGCTGTTACTTAATTATCTAATTCCATATATGTGTTATTTCATAGCTTTGAAAAAAAAATCCAGTATGGTTTGAGAATGATAAAATAAATCCAAATTTGTGTCCAAACTTTTGACTGGTGATGTACAGTCATGATGTATGTTAGTAAAATTTACAAAAGTCACATTTATTTCAGCAGTGCAAAAAAGCTGAGGGGAAAAAAAAGATCCATGCCTTACTTCCATACCAACACAGTTGGGTCTATTAAGTGTAATATAAACCGATTAGTTATTTAAATCCAAATGATTTTGACCAGGATTGAGTGACTGAATGAAAGCAGGAAATGCATCGCGCAGCACTGCACATGCAGCCAGCATGCTTTTATGTCTTTTTAAAGTCTATTCTTTATACCTGCAACCTTTTACACGACTGCCTTTTGCTACACACAAAGACATGCTCACTATCACTCCTCTTATTAGATGTGATGAGCAGAGAGAGCCTGTACTTGTGCTCTCTTCCACAGTAATCAAAAAAGAACTGGCAGCTGTACAGTACAGAAGGATTAAGGACAGGGTTGCTGATTGGAATGTTGGCGCCATTTAAGCTGCAGCTCCACCTGGATGCCACTATTGGGCCCTTGAGCAAGGCTGTTAACTCTCTGCTCCTGAGCTTTTTATTTTATATACTTACAGGATCATATCAATATTAATCTTCCCTTGAGACTGTTGTAGACTCAGCACTTATTTACACACATGAGCTGTTAAAACAGTAGACCAGTACAGTGGAACCTTGGTCTGCAAGCATTTTGCAAGACAAGTTAATTTAAAAAAAATACATTTTAACTTAATCTCTCATGCAGGATTCTTGGTAATCATCTCCTATGCTCAGTCTCAGTGTGCGTGCGTCACTCGTATAGTCAACATCTGTGTGTGTGTGTGTGTGTGTGTGTGTGTGTGTGTGTGTGTGTGTGTGTGTACTGTCTGTTATAATATTGTGATCACGTGTGTGTGCACGAGCGAAAAGCAAAAGCATCATTAGAGAGGTTCCTTGTTAAAAATCCAGAGTCTCAGAGTGTGTGTGTGCGTGAAAGTCGTCCTACACAGTAGCCCCCTCCGCCTCCTCTTCTCTCGTCTTACACGTATGTGCCACAGAGTCTCGTTTTTAAGGCGTTACATTATCAAAAATCACACGTGTTAAAAACTCCCGATCTGCCTTTTTCTCCAGACTCTGTGAGTTTTTGCACTTCACCCTCTTACATGTTTCACACGGTAAATGTCGCTGTTTCTTTATAATCCTACAGGTGGTACACTGAACTATTTACACATTTTCATCCCATGTGGTAAAAGTGAATTATTTACTAAGTTTCTCTAGAAATAATAATCATATCAGATAACATAAAAATATTATATTTTTGGCTTAATTTCAAAATTTTGTATTTGAAGTTAGTTTAATTTGTTTAAATGCTGGACCCTAGTTTTTATGAAAGAAAACTAAATATGTTGTAAGAAACAAACTACTTTTAGTTACTCAAACATTCATTAAAAGGTTTAAAATTTTAATAAAATTGAGGGAAAAATGCAATATTGAATCACAAATTGATAAAATCATAATACCTATAGAAGATTCTATAGGCATCACGATTTTATAAATATCCTGTTTCTGTATTACATTTCCCCCCCAATTGTTACAATTTAAAATCTTTGAAAAAACTGTTCATAATTAACTAAATGTAGCAATTGTATTGCTCTCTTGCAGGAATGTGCAGGTGAGGCAAGACCTGATGTCTCCACCCCAAGAACTAGGGAGAGTAAAGGGCAATGTTCAAAGTCTTTTAGAATGGGGATTCCCTGATCAGGGAAGGAACCATTTAATTTTTTTTTTCTTTTAGTAAGACTGGACTGGAAGGTCAGCTTTAAAGGACAGTTGAGGGAAAGTGAGATCGATAGGTGGTGGTGATGCATCGTACAGAACTTCAATAAAAAAGTGCAGCGGTGTACTGAGAGGTGTAAATGGGTGAAAATGACAGCAAAGAGCCTGACAAAATCAGGGAAGGAAGCATTTGATGTTTTTTTTTTGTTTTTTTTAAGAAAGCCTGGACTCGGAAATCAGCTTCACTAAGCCAGGAAGATGAAGGAGAATGAGTCAGCATTAAGATTAGCATTAAGGGAAAATGGATTCTGACCTCCGTTAAACAACAAGAAAAAGGAATAGCAATATTAAACGAATCAGGAGCTAGGTATCGTGATATCGTATCGGGAGGTGACTGGTGATTCCCATCCATAAGGGATACAATCAACATCAAACGTCAGTGGAGTGAATATGCCGTGAATAAATACTGCATAATAAGTAAACACGGCTTTACTGGCGTAAAAACATCAAAGCTTTATGCAGTCGTTTGAAATTAGAATCACACGCATCTCTTAAGCACGTGCTGATGAGAGGCAGGGAGGGAGGGAGGGACAAAGAAAGAGAGAAAGAGCAGATACGCGTCACTGTGTGTTCACAAGTAAACCGGTTGTTTTGTGGAGCAGCATTACATCTCGTCTGTGTTACACTGATGTGAGCTAGCTCTCCAGCTAACCACGCTCATTGACTCACTCAGACAGACAGCTCATCCTGCCTGCCAGCTGCACTGATGTCCCTTTAAAACGCTTCCGATTCTCTTTCATTTTCAGCAGAATATCGCTCACTTAAACTAGATCTGCTCACGCAAAGCTACAGTGGTGTTTTGTTATAAAGTAAGGCATTCTGCTGTGGTGTTTTGTATAAAGTAAGGCATTCTGCTGAGTAAATCAGCATACCATGTAAACGTCAGCTAGCCCGAAAGTGAAAGCTTCGCTTTTCTTAGCGTTGACCTTTTTGTTGGTACAGCACTAAATGTATATGGAAAGAGATCACTTTATGAAACCAGACAGCGGATTAGTAAATGCCTCACATTCATTTCATTTGTGACTCTTAAAAACTTTCACGTGTACATTTATTTCCCTTAGAATAAATCTATTTTGGGCTTTACTCCAATCGCTGAAACTGTATAACACACTCACCTCGACGACTTGCCGATTCTTCCGCGTTTACTTCTTCGGTGAAATCAATGAGCTGTTGCAAGCCAACCGTGCAAGTGCTCAGCGCCCTCTACTGTCTTTAGGCATAAACAGGATGCAGTTTAATAAACGAAGTAAATAACTAATGAAATAACCAGTTATAAAATAATCGACTTTTCTATCAAATAGTATAGTATATATAGTATAGTAATAATTTTCTATCCATAGTTTAATACGTAAATCGATGCATTTATGAAACAAACAAAAAAACATAATATGGTTCTTTCTGTGTGCCAAAGACCCACCCCAAAAACAGGCGACCTCTAGCGGTCTGGCGTGTTCATCTTAAGATGATGTCATCGATCGCACTGCGCATGCGCATGATCCTGGCGCCGCAGGACCGGTTAAAGAGCCGAGACAGGTTTCTAACGGGGCATGCAGCCACGCAATAAGATTACCACGCACACTGCGCATGCGCTGAAGCATTTTAACATTTAACATGTGTGATGGATGGAACTGTGCAAGTTTTCTTTCATGTCCAAATACAAAACACTAATCACAAAATTGAGAACAAGTTATTTTTGGAAATCATGAATTGTATGCCTGATTGAACGTGTACGCCATAAAATAGACATAAACATACATGATCACAAAAAGTGGATATACAGTATATAAATTAATAATAGCCTATGCAATTTGTGATATTAATTATGTGCACATACAAAACATTGGTATTTTAGGTATTGTTAAATAATCTGGCAGATGGCGCTAAAGAATAACGATTTGTCTGAAATATTGAACCTCTGTCCCGCCCTTCAGTGCCTCAGTGCACATCAGTGTGCCTGAGAGCTGCTTAGTGTGTGTGTGTGTGTGTGTGTGCGCAAGTCATCAATCCCAGATCTAACTCAACCCAAAAAGTCAGTAGAAAAAAACTCGGCTATATAAACCATCTGCTTGTGTTATGATAAAACGTCCTTGTTTCACTCCGAGACTCTCAGTTCGTGCTCTGACTTTACTTTTCTGCTTGCGTAAGCATTTCAGTAATTTCCTGCCCCTCTCTTGCAGTCCAAAGGGGGCAAATGCACGCGAGCTGAGATTTGTCTCTTCACTCAAACACAATGCCGACTTGCTTGTCTTTAACACTGATTTTCTCACAAGTATACAAATCTGTAGAGACCCAGAATATTAGTACATGGCATAAAGGCGACATTATTATTTGAAGTAATCTGATCTAAAACACTGGACACTTCCCTCGTTTCAGAAAGACACGTGACTCGGGAACAGAAAGGAGTCCGAACGTGTCGGCGCAAGCCGTGTATCCCTCCGCCACTCACCGGTGGGAAAATGACCGTTAAACCGACAAATCTCACGGTGTGTGTCTAAATCCAACAGAATATTAACGTTTTTTACGAAAGTGTTAATTGTACCACGGATATATTACATCAAGACTTTTGAAAACATTTTCTCTTTCAGTGGGAACTATTTTGTGCCGCGAAGTACTATTTTGTCCGCGCATGAACCCTTTTCTTATTGGAAGCCATGATGGAAGTTTAGCAGCAGGAGCAGCGTCTGAGAGGAAAAGCGGGGACTGAGGAGCTGCTGGAATCTTCTGCAAACAGCTCCTTTTTAAAAATATAACCAAGGAGTATTTTTAATCGCATGGTGGAGGCTGTCAAATTTCCCTTTATGTATTGGAATATCGACGACGACGTGGTTGGTTGAATTCTGAAGCGCTTTATGTATTTTTTTTTTTAAAGATGTACGTACTTGCTAACACGCTAGCTAGCCAGCTAGCCGCTCGTTAGAGGAGGCACACGGGACCGCCTGCCTGCCTTCCTGCCTGCCTGCCTGCCGCCCGCCGCCGCTGCCTCTTACGTTTTGCTTTAGCGACGTCGGAGAGGGTTTTCTCTCCGCATTTTCGGGCACAATCACGGCGACTGTGGCGGATTCAGAGACTTGGCGTGGTTCAGAAACCTCTCTGTGCGAGACGTGGAGACGCGTGGAACTTGCTAGCCGGAGGATCGGTGTGGGTGTCGGTGTGGCTCTGGGCGGCCGGGCCTGCTCAAGGCCCTCCTTCTGTATGAGCGAGCAGCAGCAGCCAGCACACTGCCGCTAGCTTAGCAGCTGAAGCTAAGGCTAAACCTAGCGCTACCTAAGGACTACGAAAATTAAGAAAGAAAGGAAAAAAAAATTTTTTTTGAGGAAAAATCCTTAAAGACGGCATTTCACCCGGAGGCCACGATACTGTCGATTACCTTAAAAACCCTAAAGACTCCTTTCACAGCTATGGCTGCGATCATACAGAAGATGGTCAGCCGAAACAAAAGGAGATACCAGGAGGATGGGTTTGATTTGGACTTGACGTGTATCCTCTTTATAACCATATATATGTCTTTAATATTTTTATACAATGTGTATGTATAGTGATCAAATGCATAGGTGTGCGCATTTGTCCAACACTTGTGCGTGTGTGTGTGTGTGTGTGTGTGTGTGTGTTAGTTGGATAGATAGAGAGGTGTGTGTAATGTGTGTGGATAAGGTGTTAAGCCCTGATCAGATCTGAGCATCACTGAGGGAGACACTTTAACCCATTTGTGCTCAAACTGTTGCCACTGACATTCGGGCAAGTCATGTCACCCCAAGCCTCGATTTTTCTCTCTCTCTGAGTATGACATCTAGTCTAGCTCCGGTATCCAAGTCTGCACGATCAGTTCAGCATCATAATACTCCTGCTCAGACAGGTACACGTTACACATGTAGGTCTGCTGGTTTCTGTCTCCTGAGGTGGTTGAGAGAAATGCCGGAGAAGTCTCAGACTAGCCTCTGAACATCCTGTCTTCCAATTGCTTTAGTGATTTACGGTTGTTTTCTATTTTCTTTTTTTTTCTTTTCTTCTTGCTGCTGTTTCATGTGATGGTCAGAATGTGATAGTGATCCTCATATAAAGCTAGTTTGGGGTTTGATCAGAAACAAAAGCGGAGTGGTGCGGTGCTGTGCGCAGAGGATCGGCTGGCCTACATAACGCAAGATTACACTCACCATCAGGGCTACACACAAAGGAGCATTGCATCAGCTGCTTGCAGAAAATGGCTGATGTTAAGAACCCCAAGCACATTGCCAAATTGAGCTGCTTGTGTCCATGAAAAATTAGATTTCTTTCTCTCCCTTGAAAGAAATGCGATCTTTAGGGTTAAAGTAATAACGGTTTCCTTTTCACAGTTTGTCAATTTCTGTCCATTAACACCTGAGTAATCCTTATTACTCAGGGATATCGGTGTAACGCCATAGTTTGCTATCTTTTTTGGACACGCACACGAAAGGTTTGTGTCTTCTGGAAGGAGAACGGGGGCATGACACGCTTATCAGCATGTCGCATGTCTGTATGGGGGAACGCTCATACTCGTCCTTACCTTTATCGTCTGATAAAAGTCTTACAGACTGCGCTACACACACAGCTCTTCAGCGTACATTTAACGCTTGTATATTAGGTAGGTACTTTTTCTATAAAGTGATTCAGAGTTTAGCCGAGCAGTTGTGGAATAAATATCTTGTTAAAGGTTGTGCGTTTGAGTCCCCCCTACCAGAGATGTGAACCACGGTTGTCATTAGAGCAGAGCGCTACTTCCTGAGGCACCCTGGCTATTCAATGAAATGGCGATCCTTCCTCCATGATCAGCTTCCTCAAATTATATTAGCACTTGTGAAAGGTGTTAAAAACATATACGACTAGGATTGTTGCTTTGTTTAATTTTTTCCTTCATAAAGTGGCCTTGTTCCAGGGCTGTCGAGACTGTCTGCGGACAGCCACGGCACTATGAGGATTTAGTATTCACACCCATTTAATCGTCTGCTTCAACTCTCGGCTAATTACCAGAGATTGTAGATCGGAGTTCAGATTAAGAGTAGGAACACGCAAGTCTCCAAACAACTGACACCCTGAGTTACGTTCATGGCTTCCAGACAGTGGTGAATCATATTAGCTTTTTGTTTGGCTGCTGAATGGAGCTGGTGGAAACTTAATCAAACAATTTCTTTTAATTTCACACAGGCAGGTTTCAGATATTTTGGCGTTAGTCACAAACTAGGTATTTGTGCTCTGGCATCTCCTTCACCTTGCTTTCTAGGTGCAGCCTTTCTTACAGCATTCCAGGATAAATGTTGCAATTAATCGGCTGACTTATTAGGAGGACGACTTCCTTCTGCGAACACGTTGTGAGCAATTGTTCATCTAGTTTAACCTGAGATTACACGATGCCTAATCTTGCCACAGATTCACATTCCTTTCCAGAGCTATCAAGTTGCTATTATAATATACGTAAACGTATTTGCTTGCACAGAAGTGGACCAGATGGTGTTCTTGAAACTATAGGCTCTAACTGACCACATGGTGTTACGGAACCTAAGGCAATAGTGTTACTCTGAAGAAATTATTATAATCTTTTTTTTTCCCTCCCTTTTTAAAATTTTTTTTGATGCACAGTTGTACTTAAAAAATTTGCATTTATTTGCTCGGCACGTAAAGCTGGAGTTGTACGCGTTGCTGCCTGGAGTCATTTAAGAGTTCTCCTGCGCTCTACTCGTTACATTTATAGCGCGTGTGTGTTTGATATTTATTTATGACGTTCATTTTTGACACTTCTCGGTACTAAACCAAAATGAAAGATGCGAAACAGAAATGAGAGCAGATTTCATCTAAACACCTTGCAATAAATGATTAACTGTTTACAACTATCTAACGTGAATCCAAAGGTATAAAAAGTTTTGCCAATAATGTAGGTCTTAAAAAGGAGTAAATGAGATACTATAAGTAAAAAAATAATTAATAAAATGAAGCTCTCACTGTGGCTTTATTTAATCGTACAGTGTAGAAAAAAAGTAAAAGTTATTTTATTAGTGTCCAATGAAATCTGTGTTTTAGAAATTGGGTCTTTTACCACTAAGGACAATCACACCTTAAAATATCTTAGAGTGAGGGGACATTTAATAATAATATTTTTAAAAAGTCTTTTAAAGTTTGATGTTTTCATTAAAACAGCAAAAGCTTTTTCATGATTCAGTCTGTAATTATCTGATTTGCCTACATTCAGATGCACTCTACATTCACGTGTCCTGTAAACAACCTGCAACGAGAGCTTATTCGTGTCATTCATGTAGTTTAGGTTGTGCAGCTTTCTGGACATTGTTCCCTTTACCAACCATGCCTGATGTGTTGAAACATGGAGTGTGTGTGTGGCATGCATGTTTACACTTACTCTCTTTCCAAAATCTGCTCAATCATGGGTTGTGATGGTCTCCTGTGTTGCAATGCAGATAGTATACTCATTGTTAGTATGTGTGTATGATACAGTGAACAGGCGAGGACTGAGAGATTTTTGAGGATTGTTAGTTTTTTTTTTTTTTGGTGTTACTATTCGAGATGTAGGAGACCAATTGAAACCTCTGCTCTAGGTCACCGAGCAACAAAGTATCAGTGAGAAATCACTAAATACATGGCTGAAATCAGCAGTTAAAACTCTCCGGGGCTTGTTTGCTAAGTTTCTTCAGATTTGGCAGTGAGGTGTGGCATAGCTTGTGAAAAATCACTCAAGCTCTGACATTCTTCCTCCTTGACTTCCTGTTAAAAAAAAAAAAAAAACCCACAAAGTATAGAATTAAATTGTGGCTTACAGCCTATCTCGTGCATTCTGATGCTTTCGTGATGGTTTCTAGATCCCGCACTCGTACCCCCACAACTGTAACATAATAGAACAATTGTTTAACCCGTATATCCATCAGTGCTGTCTATCCCATGAATGACTTTTACAGATTGAGGCTTTAAGTTTTGGTAAATGCGTCTTTTAAAATATTTATTGTTAACTGGTGCCCTGTGACTCATGGGTGAGCTTTGAATTACCTGGAAATAGTGAAACAAGCCAAAGCTCTTGTCTGTGGTTAACATACAGATGCTACAGATGTTTAAATAGTGATCAGGTTGAAAATCACTGGATTATCCCTTCAACATGGGTTTGTTATGAACCCGAATCTTTATACAAAGATAAGGCTTCCAGAGCGAAAGTAAACAGCGCTGGAATTGAGTTGTAGTCTAAACACCGACAGATTTTAGGCTGTTCATTCGAACAATCGTGATGTTGACCTGGTGATTAACGACTGATAAGGAAAACTATTTATAGCTCGGTTGGTAAAGCCAACACTTTGGCTGAGGAAGTGGGCATGTTTCTGTGTAAGCTCTGTGTGTGGAAATGTTTACTCTCACCAGACTGAGATTAAAAAAAAAAAAATTCTTTGTAAATTTGAGATTTGCCAGGACTATGTCATTGCTGTGAATAAAACGCTAGGCATAAATATAGTTCACATCACTACCTACAGGTGAGGCTCAGTTTTCTGCCTCATTTTAGTGTTTATGGAGAGAGGCTACACGATTGGATAAAAAGAAAAATCACATTGATTGACAAATATTGTGATTTTTAATTATGTCATATTTAACTATTGAATGTAAAATTTTTATATTAAAGCATATTTATTTAGACCCATACTAAATTTTGCTTAAATTCATGACTATACGTACATAACCTGTAATAAATTGCAGTCTCTCGTGTTTAAATAATTGCTCAGGTCCATATTACAATTAAATTTTTTTAATTGTGTGGCATATTTTTGAAGCATCCTGCGCCTGTTTTCCCCCTCACCCCTTTTTCATTTTGAACTACCCTTTTCATTCTTTTGTTTTAGATCTTAGTAAATTAAATTGGATAGATATGTATATGAGGGTAAACAAGGAGGTGCACTAAGGATAGATGATATAAAAAAAAAAGTATATGCGATTTAAACGGACATATAACTTTTAAATTAACCATTTTGTATTGAAAAATGTATCTAGGCTAAACAGCAAATAATGGTACAAATCATTAAGAGGATGTTTGCCATTATTTATTTATGGCATAAAAATAAGTGAATAATTAAACTATCAACGAACTTTACATGAATTCCCAACTATGTGTATATAACCTGTAATAAATTGTTACCTTTTCTGCGATTGAACAATCACACAGGTCCACATTTTTATGTGACTAATTGTGCAGCACTAATGTGTGCCAGGTAAATAAGGGACTTGTGCATGGCAGCTTGACCATGCAGCTGAAGCTGATTCATCATTTACACTCGCATTGTTTGATTATTTCGCTGCAGAGATTTATTCAGACGTCATTCTGGACCCTCAAGTCTGTGCTGCTTTGACAAATAAAGACTGGTGTATTGGTGGGATTGGATTCATTTCCAGGGCATTTATTCGCTTGACCGCTCCAGTCAAGATTAAAGTGGAGTGGAGGTAGTTTAAAGTTCACAAAAGATTTAGAGATTGAGGTTGAATAGAAACTGAATGCACTCAAAGTTTTTAATAGATTTCTCACAAGAAAAAAAAAAAAAGTTGTGAAGCTCTAGATATCCTTGTGCGGTCCGACAACAGCAGTGACTCAAATGCTGGTCGATGTGTGAGGGGAAAGCTTTAATTACAGGCCAGTACAGTGTTGAGAGGATTAAACGGTGTCTCTGTGTGGAGCAGTGTATTTAGGGTACTGATTATTGCCCAATAATATTTCCAGATAAAGACTTCACAGTACTTATTCATGGAGAATACTGAAGTCTTTGGTTGTCGTGTATAAACGCCCATGAGAAAATAAATTATGATAGACGGATTAAACACAGTGACACAACATGGTGAACTGTCACGAGTCAGAGAGACCAGTTCTATGTGACAAATGGAAGTGTTCGACTGTCCACTACAGTCGAACTGAGCTTGGTTTTCTGCCACATAGAGTTTCTGCACAGAAGGAAATCATGGACTGTTCAGTTCAGAGATCCTCTCGTAGTTAGTGTGTCATTTTATAACACAGCCTCCCATCAAACCAACTGCAGCCGCGTTAGACCATAGAAATGCCAGATGTTAACGAATTAACATCTGATTTTGTGTGACTTGGATATAAATGTTGAAATAAGACGATAGTATGACGTGCATGATGTTAAATAATGGAGAGGGCGGTAGGTGCCAGCTGGTCTGTGGGTAGGAAGGCTGTTAATGTCGGATTTCTATTTTACTTGCACACTGTTGCTGTATGTCTGTCTTTATACGTTCACAATGCATTGTTCTAGTTCTCATGTTTATTGCCAGAATTTTTTTTGAGCTCTACAATTGAGTTTCATCACAGGGTATTCCCAGGCTGTCTCTGCAGTTATCAGTACAGTAATCATTTCAACAGTGCTGGGCCTGAATGTTTACAAAATGGATCAGCTTTGCCATTTGCTCATGGTTTATTCTTGTTTATAGTGGCCTTTAACACGATAAACACTTCCTCTTTGGTCTTTCGCATTATCGTACATTTTATAATGAAAGGAAACAGTTCTGATATCGGGACACTCTTTTAATAGTTTTCAGTAAAGACTATCATGGAGCAAACAATCCGCTTGCACAACATGCAACTGTGCAGACCAGTTAGTTTTCTATCTGAGATCCCTGATTTGGCCAGATGTGGTGTTTTATGATGGAGTTCCTTTAAAAGAAGGGGGGGGAAAAAGGAATTGCATGCCAGTCTGGGTTGTAGTTGTGAGAGTTCTGCGAGGCTTTCTGTGCATGTTGTAGCTTACAGTGAAATGAAGTCGAGGGAATTGTATGGAAGAGGTTAACAATGAACCTGGAAAAAGGGCATAACTTAGCGAAGGCATTTCCTCTTCAGTGTTTTAATCTGATTCGTGCATGTTCCACGTTTTGAAGTGCAAGTGGTGTGGCTGACACGATGGGGATATGACAAAAATATCACAACTGTGTTACGGCATTCTTACAAAGCACACTGCGCATCATTACATAAGCCTGTAGTTTTGCTCACACACTGTTGTACTGTGATGCGGTGTTGCAAATTATTTGTTTATTGGTAGTGTTCATTTTTATTGTTTGTAGTAGAAGTAGTAGTAGTATTTCATTTTTAAAATACCGGTTTCTCTTTTTGAGCTGAGCATAAGTGTGTCTACAGCCTTGTGTGCCTCGCTGTTCTGTGTGAATGTCAGGCAGCGAGGACTGATGAGCTCTCATGGCACTTGTTATAGAAAGGTGAGGAAGGAAAGCGATTCCAGGCTGGGCCGAAGCTCAGTGTGATTTATTTAGTGCCCCTGTGTGGCCTTCTGGGTTAGAGGTCCATGCATCAGTCTCTTACAGCGAGGCCCATCTGTTGTGTATTAGCCAGGAGTATGTTCTCTGGCATCTCGCTGCACGAAGAAACTAGGATGCCACGTTAGACGAGTAGATTAAGTTTTAGTTTGGCTTATTGTTCCATTTGTGTGTTCGCTTCTCTCTGTGACTGAAATGTACTGTTTCTGTATCGTAATGTACCCCTTGGCTCACCCAGTTACAGCTCTACAGAGATGAAGTATGCTCGTAAGCCATAACAGGCTGAAAACGTGCAGTTACGCTCCAGAATGTGGCAATGGCCGTTTTTGTTGGCTGCAACGTTGTCAGCTTTCCAGAAATGTCTTTGCCGGGTTTCCTTAATTCTGCAGAACAGATATTTATCCCAACATAATTGCTATGGGCTTTCCTGCTGAGAGACTCGAGGGGGTGTACAGAAACAACATTGACGATGTCGTACGGTAAGTGGCTCTCGTATGGTTTAACAGAAAAATCTCAGAGTGTGAAACTTATCGCTTTCTTGTAGTAGTGTCTGTTGCAAAGATTTCATTTATGATGTTTAAGTGTATTGGGGGTAAAGCTTAGTCTAAGTAGTGGGGGTAGGACGTTAATACCATCCATTGTCTGCAAACACTCATGGGATTGTGCAATTGACAATCTTATTTCATCATATTGCCCAGCCCTACCTGGGCGTTCATTTAGCTTTAAACTCCTCTATCTTGTTGACCTTGATCAACTCCTTCCATTTGAACACGATGTACTCTGACATTTGGGGAATGAACATGTTCAGGGCAGAAAAAGAACAACGTGATGCATGGCACTGTCCAAGTGTCTTGCTGCTGATGGATGGAATTCTGCATAGTTGCATCACTTATTCATGTTCAACTAGTTTATCTGAAATTGGAGATGATGTCAAATAACTACAATGCAGCAGAGGAAAGCTGCTTTTACTAGGGCAGAGGTCAGCACAGGAAATCCTGCACACTTCATTTAAATACGGTGTGTGTGTGTTTAAACACAATGCAAGGAGGTAAAAAAAAAATATGATGGTGACTTTTTGCCACAGATCATTTGTAGATCTTTCAGCGTGCAGTTTGACTGCTCCGAAATGGTGTGTTTGTCAGAGCGGCACGAGTGTTGTAACGGTATGCTGTGTGCCGAGAGCCATGCTAATCAGACGGTGGTTTGGGCAGAAGTAGCGAGGCGTAGAGACAGATGCAACTTTCAACATTGAACATTTCTGGAAATGTAATCACGTTCTCTCTCCCCAGGTTTCTGGATTCGAAGCATAAAAATCATTACAAGATATATAATCTGTAAGTATACATTAAATCATAGAATTTCCACAGGTTTTATTTTTTTATTTTTTCAAGTCCTCATGCCAACTGCTTTATTAGGCGACTAATAAATCAGTCTGCGTTTCTTTCAGCCACAAAGTATGATAGGGAATGGGACTAAATGTGATTTCTTATAAAAACTCTACACATCCTCATATCTCTTGGTGTCTCTTTGGTGCAATCTAAAAATCTTGTAAAACTAATCTATTCATTCGTTTTATGCTCACCTGCCTAAAAGAAATATTTTTTCCACCGGTTGTGTGAGTAACCACTAATATTCATTTATAATATTTTTGCTTTTTTAGATGTGCAGAGAGACATTATGATGCTGCCAAATTTAATTGCAGAGGTAAGATGCCAAGCACACAAAGTCGACCTCCCCTGACCTACCACCCCCAACCCTGAAATAATTAGGCTTTATTCATAACAGTCTTTGACCTTTTCTATTTGTCTCCTGCAGTTGCACAATACCCGTTTGAAGATCATAATCCTCCACAGTTGGAGCTCATCAAACCGTTCTGTGAAGACTTGGATAAGTGGCTCAGTGAAAATGACAATCATGTGGCTGCCATTCATTGTAAAGCTGGAAAGGGCCGGACGGGTGTAATGATCTGCGCATACTTATTACACCGAGGCAAGTTCAGAAAAGCAAAAGAGGCTCTGGACTTCTATGGGGAGGTCAGGACCAGAGACAAGAAGGTAATTAAAGAGCCTTATCGTCACATGTTTGTGCAGGATGGAAAAACTTTATGCTGTGGGTTTTATTTTTTCAAGTTCACACATGGTCGAATATGATAAATTAATATTAATTCTGAGTCTGGGTCAGATCGTTACCCAGGTTCAAGACATATTTCAGTATTGTCTGTAACGTGAAGACGTTTTGTCAATTTGCTGTTCACAGGGTGTGACGATCCCAAGTCAGAGGCGATACGTCTACTACTACAGCTACCTTCTGAAGAACCAGCTTGACTACAAACCGGTGGCACTGCTCTTTCACAAGATGATGTTTGAAACGGTGCCCATGTTCAGCGGTGGGAACTGCAGTAAGTGCTTCGTTCTTGCGACGCTGTCTGAGCTGCCGTTTGACCTTGAATTCACACATAACCTGCCGGTGCTCTGACTATAGCCTCCCACCTCCACACACACATTTTCATGTATTTATTTTTAATGCCATTTTTCCTGACAAATTTGTATGACTGCCAGGACATCAGAGAAAAAAAAGTATAGCTCTCGTCTATACCGCTCTTAAACAGTCAAAGTCACCTAGCCTCAAATAAGAAGGCTTAAACTGAACATAATTGTGTGTGTGTTTTAAATTTAGCTCCTGTTTTTGAACATTAACTATACTCAATTATAAACGGCTAAAATTGTACTATGGAGTTCATCACATACCCGTAGAGATGACTAGAGAGCTTGTGACTTAGGAGGTGATGGAGAATAACGGTTTGTATCTGTCTCTCTCACAGACCCACAGTTTGTGGTGTACCAGCTGAAGGTAAAGATCTACACATCAAACCCAGCACACACGCGACGCGAAGACAAATACATGCACTTTGAGTTCCCCCAACCGCTGCCTGTGTGTGGAGACATCAAAGTGGAATTCTTTCACAAACAGAGCAAGATGATGAAAAAGGTACGCATCGCTTAGATTAGCCACAGCCTCCGCACAAAGGAAGTGCGCACACATGTCAGACACCGCAACGGTTTTAATCAATGCTTAATTTTTAATATCATGTGTTGGGGGCGGGGACTGTTTTAAACAGGATAAGATGTTCCACTTTTGGGTAAATACATTCTTCATCCCTGGACCAGAGGAGAACTTGGAGAAGGTAGAAAACGGGAGTTTACTGAAGGACCTGGATGGGATCCAGTGCACAGAGAGGGGGGACAATGACAAGGATTATCTAATCCTGGTTTTAACAAAGAATGACCTGGACAAGGCCAACAAAGACAAAGCCAACAGATTATTTTCCCCAAACTTTAAGGTGAGTACAGGATCACACACACATTATGCACCAATGTGGTGTCCTTTTAGTATGAGGACACAAGATTAGTCTGATTGTAGTAATGTTCAAAACAGCCCGTTTTATAAAATGCATCAAAAGGAGAAGAATTCTGAAAAGGAAACTATTTTCTGTTGTCGTGCAATTTAGTTCTAGCGAAATTTTCAAACTGTTACACCGCTTTCAAGTTGCTCATGTTTTGCTCTTTTTCCTTTCACAGGTGAAGCTATATTTCACAAAAACAGTGGAGGAACCATCCAACTCAGAAGGCAGCACTTCCGCATGTGTAACCCCGGACGTTAGTGACAATGAACCGGACCATTATCGATATTCTGACACAACAGACTCAGACCCAGAAAATGAACAGCTGGACGATGATCAACACACGCAGATAACGAAAGTTTGAACTTATTATTTTGTTTATGGGAAGCCAAAAAAAAAAGAATCTTTACATAAACCAGAGTTGTAAAAAGGAGAAAAACTTGAATATGAACTGAAAGCAAGTCCTTCTTTTCTTTTTGCCTCTTCGAAGTGGGACATTTTTCATGCAAGATGCCTCCGTTTTAGGGACACTATTTCTGACCAATTAGCTTATTTTTTTTCTTATTTTTTTTTCCCCTCCCACCATTTGCCCCTTTTTATTGACAGTTGTTAACACCTCCATAGCAGGGAGCGGGGTGGAGTGGGGTGAAGTGTGCTGCTGCATCTCCTGTTCATAGCAAGGCCAGTGCTAATGTCAGCGTCCATCATCCCCTGCGTGTGCAATCCTCCAGTGCACGATCGTCCATCCATCAGGCCTTCCGTTTTATCTACTGTGAAGCTTTTCATGCTGTCTGTAGACCAGCCCCTTAAAAAAAAAAAAGGAAAAAAAAAGTACAGTGCAAACCTTCATAGTCTGCTAGCATCATTGCCACTAACATAGTAATAATGATTCTTCCACATATTAGGCTACAAGATGTTTTGACAGCCTACTCCCTCCTATCCTTGTCTGTTAACTGCAAATGCAGCAGGGAAACACCGTAACCCCAATATTCTGTCAGTGGTATGATGTTTTTGTGTTAAATTTACCACAGCAGGGACACCAGTGTTGCAATAATGTTGAGACAATAGTGGACAAAGGTTTGCATGCTAATTCAATTAGTATCCATGTCAAATAAATGTTATACACTTTTTCTTTTCTTTCCCCTTTATATTCGACGTTTCTGCTGGCATTAAGGTCTGGTTATGTTTAGTAGAACAAGGTGACGCCCCACGTCATTCTCTCACCAGGTGTATTAGTATTAATTGTTAAGCCATCAGCGGCATTATATTTTATAGTACATGGGTTTTCCCCTATAAAAACTGCTAATGCGTAATTAATGAGCTGGCACCGAGTAGATCTCTTCCGGGTTCTTGTTTTAAGCTCTTAAAGTCAGTCAGTCAGGCCACTTAATTCATCACTACGTTAACGATACATGAGACGGCACTTGACTTGAGGTTTCTGCGCTGTCGCACCGGGTCGACGCGCATGATGATCACGCCGCTCGATGATGATCTGTGTGTGGCGAGGGGCCTGTGATCATTGTCTGGCCGTGTGCACAAATATCCGATGAGAACCGTGAAAGAGACTTGAATGTAAGCTTGCATTTCCTTAAGTGCTATAAGAAACCTCGTTCAGAGTTCGATGCCATAGTTTCATTTTCTCCCTATCGGTTTCCATTTTGTCCTCAGATATCAGATTCTTGGCTCTTTAAACTGTTTGTAGCCTTTTTGTGTGGTCTAATGAAAACCTGGATCATTTGCTTATTCAACAGTGGTGCTTACAAACTGCCAAACTACAAACTTGCAACGAACGATAATTCCAGAGCCAAGAATGTGTGTCTGCATGCGAGTTGCTTATGTCAGATGTGCGACTTGTGTATGTGCTCTGACTGTTAGACGTCTCCTGTCTGACTGACCGGATTCTTCTTCTTTTTTTTTTTTTTTTTAAATCCCTCCTTTTCCTCCATTCTTGAACAGGATTCATTCCTCTTGGAATGAGGTGCAGCTACAGATTTTACATGTCTTGTGCTTGCTTCGGACATATTAAAGCCCTATATACGAGTATTTAAATATGTATAATTTCCTCTTTTTTTTTTTTTTTTTTTTCCGCATGCCAAATTTTTAACATCTGTCTCACAGCGAGTCGTGAGCCAGAATAAAAATTTTAAAAAAGTCTCTTGGGCAAGAATCATCGCTGAGGGGTGATGGGTAGTGAGCCTTTTCCTGCTGTTGACGTCATGGCTTCGCTCGTCTCACCGACTCTCCACACGTGCTGTACAACTGGCTTTTCTTTACAAAGAATACCCTCCAGAGGTTTGAGAATGAGGTTCTCAGTCTTCTGTAATGCAGCTGTATAGTAGCCAACCCAGGAAAAAAAGACAACCTTACAAATTTTGTTGTTTTGTTTACATTTTATCACTGAAAACCTGCCAAAATTAAGCTTGATGGGGTTTCTTTTTTTTTTCTTTTTTTTTATTGGTATGTTTGATTTCATCCAAAGGCAGTAGGGAGGTATTCTTTGCCTTACTTGAAGTTGACGATGCGTACTTTCTGCTCTTGCTATCTAACGTTCTGCCCAAGCACTGACTACATAGTACTTATTTAAAGCTATTATAACAGAGCAACATATTGTGCTAGATTTTTGCACAGTTACAGGTTTTTGCAGGGTTTCACTCAGCAGTCCACAGTATTCCCTAGCCCCCCACCCCCCCCCCCCTCTTACACACACACACACGCACACACACACACACACACACGCACACACACACACTTCAGTAAAAGCCATGTAAGCAGTGAAATGTAGGACGAAAGACTTGTAATGAAGTGTCTTGGTATGATCCGTGCGTCCCCCGTACCTTTTTGACTGAACGTGGAAAAAACACAAATAAACGGATTATTTATGACAGTATTCGTAAGACCCTCTGCAGGTATTCTGACTTCTAAATATATGCTGTTTAAGTAGGACAGATCTGTTGAAGGGCATCACGAGCTAGCGTCAGGTCACAGACCATCCTTAGGACATCAGTACAACCTCTCCTATCCCACCTTCATGTTGACCCCTATACATTCAAACTACTTCGCTTCAGTACTGTAACACATCAAATACAAACACCTCCTGAAAACATCTATGTCCTTTATATGGCACGGGTTTAAAAAAAAAAAAAAAAAAAGAAGAAAAAAAAAACTATGTGGAGCTCACAGGCAGCATAAAAAATTACGTTTCAGCTTTAATGATTTTAAAAAATATATATTAAGGTGCCAGTGTGTAAGTTTCATGTCATTAGTTTTAGCTGATTTGTGCAATATGCTATGATGCCTGTGGTTACCACAAAGTGCCTCGTTTACTTAAATAAAAACAGAAAAAAAGTGCTTGTTTTAGACAGTTTTAGAACATGGTGTAATGCATGTGGACTGACAGGATGGTTCTGTGCACTAACTCACCTGGGCTTTACACACTGCAGAGGACCCACTCCCCTCGCACCATCGTCATCGTCCCCTGCTCCACTTCTCCTCTGGATTCAGTTCCACTTAGGCGCAACGTAAACTCGGTATATTTTTCAGTCGTTTTAAAGAAACAGAGCCTTATTCCATTTCAGCCTGTTCGGATAATTTTGTGATGTGCAACAGTTGCTCTGTGTGTAATGCTATGCACTGAGAATACACAACCAACGATGTATGAAATATTGTATAGGTTATGTACAGGTTATGATGCTCATACAAATCACTTGTTTGTTTGTAATTGTATGTGTAAACCCCCCTTTATCTTAGTGTTATAAACCCCACATAAATCCAATAAAGTCTCATTCTTGTCAACTCTTGCAGCCTTGTTAAGAGATTGATTACGGCGTGAGATCTCCTGTGAAATTTGGTACAGATTACAATGTTTTACAGAATCAGATTAGATGGATAGAAAGAAGGCAGTTTACTTATAGATTAGGTTCTTGATTTTAAGCAGCACACAAAGTGGAGCTTTGTGATATTTACATTTCGTGGCAATGTGCAGTCACTCGATTCCGACCCCAATCCTTTTCTCTGTTGACTTCCCTGAAAATTCCTCTTGTGCATAATTTACATTATTGGGACAGAACTGAAAAATATTTACAGCCACTTGTAAATAGCCTCTCTTTGGATGCATTTTTCCCCTCCTCATGCAACTGCACTTGTGAGATGCTTTCATCCATAAGTCCAATAATCTTATCGCTTAATTTTTTTTTTTTACCTGAGCAGAGCTTCAGCATGCTCCTAGTGCTGGCCTGCAGGCGTGTCGGTGCTAATGACCTCCAATTTACCATGCGACCCTGCTGTCTGTAAATAACCCTGTTGCCGCTGGACCTTGTGGAGCCACTCAGGCTAAGTTTATGCAATAAACGTGAACGTGTAACAGTAAACTTCTGCGGTGCCTCAGGACGTGTGGCTGCCTTTGGAAGATGGCATGGATGATCTGGAACTAAACAAAACTTCAGTCTCATCAGAATCTAATGATGTATCATGTAACAAACCTTAATTACGTTCCCAAAAGGAAAGAAAAAATCCCCAGCCACAAGATTGATAAAGTTTTAGGAGTGAAAGCGAAGAAATGTGGGCTATTGTTTAAATTTTCACGTCTTGGAACACGCTTGCTTTGGACATTCACCAAGCGGCTGCTTTTATATCTCGTGAAGCAGCTTACAACAGATTTTGTTTTCTGCTACTGATTAGTGTTTATTCTGTATTTTTCGATTTTGATCGAACTACTATAATTTCATGATTTGCTTTTCTTTCGTGGTGTCTTCAGTTCATATTGCACAACCTCTGAAATCCATCCTGCACATTATCAATTACTGAATAAGCTACACAAGAGAGCGTTTGTGCGTGTGTGGTCTCTCCACCTTTTGCAGGGATCTTTAACTGGAGGACCATACAGTAAGCCAAGTTGCAGACTCAGCAGGACCAAACTGAGCATTGAAAAATGACCATAACAAGGCCATATTATAAAATGGGTCAAAAACACGAACCATCATAAGTTCTGTAGCAGAACCTGGCATTCAAATACATTACATATATACAGTTTATACAGACACACAGCCATAATGTTAAAGATGATCAGAATAACAATCAACTATACTGTACATCCATATACTAGTGAGGACAGGATCTTGGGCACCCAAGGTCTTATTTAATCCCACAGAAAAGCCAATGCAGCTCAAATTGCTGGCAAAAAAAACTGAGCTGAACACGATAGAAAGGCACAAGAACATCCAGTGTATCACAGCCTGCTGCACACAGGGCGGGGCCAGCCTCCAAACTCTCCAGATTCCAATCCAATCGAGCATCCATGGCACGTGCTGGACAAACAAGTCCAATCCAAGTCCAATCCAATGGATCTGTTGCTAAAGTCCAGGTGGAACCCAAACCCTAGGTGGCTTTAATGTTAATGTGGTGGTTTTAATGTTAATATTTTATTGTATATTGCCTATGGCAGCTTAGAAATGTAAGACTTTCTTTAAATTTTCTTTTGTCTTGCATATTGTAAAACATTAAAAGGGCATGCTACCCGTCTTATTCTTCATACTCAAGACAACCGCAGTTGCTGAGATTAAGTCAGGAGTGACGATACAGTACCAGTACAGTACAATCCAACTTGCACATTTGTAATTTTCTTTCTATCACTGCACCGTTCCTTTTTTTTTTTTTTTTGCTTCCCTATCAAGATAAAAAATTAATGACTTGAGATTGAGATTGAGCACTGCTCTTCTACTAATCCTTAGTTATAAGGATGTCAAAAATAATGTAGAGTTTCTCTAAGGTCAGAGGTTGCACTAGTGGTCTGTCTAGTCTAAGCTTGTCTAATAGTTTCTATTAAACTATAAGTAACAAAAGCATCTGCTACAGATGAACGTGATTTCAAGCTGCTGGTCACGACACACCGCACCGCGTCGTTGTGTAATGTGTGCGGTCAGCGGCTCTCATGCAACGGTATTTATTTCAGTGTCTTCCTGCATACAGTGTATATCCTGACGGTTTATTTGGAGAGGAAATCTATAGGAGCTAATGCTTATGTCTGGATAAACACATTCACCTCCATAAATTCGTGTTAATAAACAGCTTTGTAAAGCAGATGCAACCGTGTAACTATGGGGTATTTCTCGATTTATCCTGTAGAATAAAGAAAAAAGAGCAGTGTACGCAGGAAAGCAAAAAAAAAAAAAAAAAGGGAGGAGGGGGGTGGTGGGGATTATTTCAGGGCGTGCGTGTTTAGAGAAGTGTGTCCTGCTCCTGGAGATAAGTGTTTACTGAGAGACAGACAGGTGGCCAGAACAATGCCGAGTCATCACTGGTCTCACTGCCAACACGGCCTAGTGCGGAAGTGGAGGAAGAAGGAGCTTTCATAATTGGCCACATGTTAGTTTGATTGCATCCAAGGCCACATCCTAAACCACATACTACAACACTAAGTAGTATGTAAAGAATAGCACAAGCACCACGAACGACACTTGGGGGAGAAGTTGTTCTGATCCGATAGTGAACCCGAGCTTTTGTGCTTTGGTCATCGTTTCTGAGATTTCCAGCTTAAAAATACATTTTATAACAAAAAAAGTATGTTGCTTTATGACAGCGAATACATTGCAGTAGTGGTGCAGTTGTTAAGGGTTATTGATCAGAAGGTCAGCACCAGCACCACCAGGCTGGACCCCTGAGCAAAGCTTTTAACTCTCTCTCTCTCTCTCTGTTGTATTATGGCTGACCCCGCGCTCTGACCCCAGTGTCCTAATAAGCTAGGAAGTACAAAGAAATAACTTCAGTATGCTGTAACATATGTCACAAATAATAGTAATTATTCTTAATATATGCTTTCCTCCTACTGCCCTGGTAAGGATGTGACCGACTCTATAATGTCGTGGATAGTAAATGTTCCATCCAGGGTGTGCTCCTGGCTCGTTGGGTTTCCGGGATTGGCTCTGGGTCAACCGCGACCCTAACCAGGACGAAGCGCTTACTGAAGCTGAATAAATGATATTCAGATTCAACAGTAAATATGGGTATAAGTGTAGAACAAAACCATTTTTTATACACAACCCAATTCCAAGGATATTAATTTGCTTTCCCTCAACAATTTTACATTTCATTCTTAACTTATTTAACTGATGACTTGGTCTTGGAAAGAGTTTAAAGGGAATTAAAACACATGGTTTGTGAACATATTTACATATTTGCTATAGAAACAACCAACATCCTTGTGAGTGCAGGCACAATCCACTTATCCTGGAGTTACGCAAAGATTACTGATCTATTACCTGCACCAAAAAAAGGAGAAGATGACATTTTATGTCATCTGTTTGACATGAAAGTGAAAAGATGGTAGGAGGAATGTCTAATGTTTTACCACTCGCTTCTCTATAATGCATGGTTAATGCAGTTATGCCACACATTATGCACGCATGACTACTCAAGAGTGAACAGAAATCCTGTATAGTTATGTGACTTATAATACACAAAGCTTTGTGCCATAACACATGAAGATGGCCATTACTGTTAATCCGAGCAAAACCCGTACGGGCTTTAAAATAAATTCAACAGATAATATAAACAGGTAGCATAAAAGGTGTGAATTCATAATTTCTTCTTCATTTTTAACATTATGCAACCAAGAAAAACTAATTTCACACGTCCACATGCATTCAAGTCAAACGAGGGTTTGTGATGAAATTTCTCACTAATGAGACTCTTAGCTGCAGTATAATATTTGAAGGGTACAAACGTGTTAAACGATGATCCAGGCCGAGGTGCTTCAGAGCCCACTGCAGTCATTACTGTGAAAATTCACAGTGAAACGCCTAACGCTTCAAAATCGACACATAACGTATAGTCGATTTGTGGAAGAGACGCCTCTGTCTGTAAGAACTATACACGCAACCATTCACAAACATTCACCACTTGAACATTACAGAACCTCAGCTGGGAGTTACTGCAACATCCCCTGTAACGTCCTGACCTCCAAGCCATATTTACATATTTGGTCCATTAAAGGAGTTCCTGCCAGGCCAGCGTTTCTGACATGAAGCAGTCTATTCATGGCTCTGTTGCACTAAGTAAACTTTCTACCATGATGGTATCCAAGCGCTAGTCAAAAAAAGTTGGGATGAGTGCATTAGTGTAACAGGGGACTATATGGTAAAATAAAGCTAGGTTTTACTCTCATGTCTCATACGTGTTCTGTTATTCTGCACGAGATAAAAAGTCCCAGTTTGATTTGAACACCCTTTGTATGAAATGAATCTAACTATTCAAATATTTTATTAAATGTGTGTGATAATTTCAAGGCTATTGAAAGCATATGACTTTTCACTGTTAGGTAGAAACTGACAAAATTTACAAACTTTGAATTTTTTTTAATACCACTATTGCATGTGTTAATGTCTGTGTGCAGCATTTAAGTAGAGTACCTATGTTAAACCAGCTTCAGCTTTTCACCTTGTGCCTGGTATCCCCAGAACACATCCTGACCAGGATAAAGCAGCTATTAAAGACGGATGAATCAATCAATCAATTAGACCTTAATAACTAATCTCGTACCTTTATTTAGAGCTTCATCATGAGCTAATTAAAGTTACAACATATGCACATTGCCGGGGAAAAGATACACAAATGATCCATGATGCATGTTTAAAGGTTTCACCTTAGTGGTCATGAATAGTGCTAACTGGAGCCTTCATTTCATGGATTGTAAGGGAGGCTCTGGACCACACATTCATCAATGCTCTAGAAGATATCAAAAATCGCAGCGTTAGATGTACTAGGAGTGTTAGAAGTAATATCTATATTCAGCAGTGTATAAATCCAGCTATTTAACATCTTTAAGTGGCTTAAGATCGAGTCAAATCGATGCTGGAAAACTCCTAACACATGTTTGGATGGATCATCTGGTCTCTCTAGCCTCAGGCTTTATTGACTAACTGCACTCGGCTGCTTGTTTCAGAGGGACGCGTTTGATTCAATAACTAGACGTCTGAGCTCCGATCGTTACCTCGGCCCTATTAGTCTCATTTACAATGCAGACGCAGAGCAAGCATGTCACATGATATTACGGCGGGTCATGTCCGCGCCAGTGGCGTGTGCGCCATGCATGAGCGCTCGCGATTAGATTATTGATCCTGAATGGCACGCACGCTTGCTGGAAGAGGGGGAAGAGCAGCACGTTCTTCATCACAAACAGAATCTTAACAAGGCAATAAATCTCGTAAAGTTCCATGTGACATTACTGATCCTGCCCAGTCTGTTATATCATTTTTTATTTTGAGGAGTTGTTTTATGAAATAATTTATTCATTCATTTATTTATGCTTCCTGAGTACATGCTGTATTATTCTGAGTTAATGCTCAGTTTGCTTTTATTGTTTATATATATATAAATGCTCTAAATCACTCTAAAATTTTGTTCCAAGCATCAGCAGTTCATTCATTGGCCCCCCCATCCCCCCCCCCCAAAAAAAAAAAAAAACTTCAACGCTACAGGCCTGTGCCTCACGATAGATGCCACTACACTACAAAAGAATTCCTTTGAAGCCAGTATATCTGGACAATAGTTTCTGTGGTCTCTCGAGTCTTGTTGGAGGGATAGATGTTCTGTCTGGCCCCGCATTTCGAATCTACACTCCAGCCTGTAAATGCACTGACCTTGCAGATGTGTCCCAGTCGTCCACTAGGAAGTACTGGGACCAGCGGAACACAAACAGAGTAAAGTCTCCCCCTGGGGAGTGCGCAACCTCTTAACCTCTCTACAAAAAGCATATTGCCCTCTTCCTTGCCAGGAGCAGACAACACAGAGAATAAAGGATAAGGTTATAAAACCGTGCTCCCGTCGGCATTTCTTTGTATTTACTTCTCTCTTTAAATCATATTGTAACCTTGGCAGGATTCTAGATCAAAAGTTTGGGGCGGAAAGGGCAGAAATGTACATTTCAGTGACTCAGTTATTTTCTCGGAAAGCTCTTTTCTTTCTGCTGACCCCCCCCCCCCCCCCCCTTTAATCATGCATCGGTTCCGGTTCTCCTGAGGAAATGCTTGTTTCTTTCATTCCTTGTGAAGAAATGTACAGGAATCGTTTGGATTCAAATGTACCATGTTAATGTTAATCATGTTGCCAAGGTATGCGTAGTTATGACATGTATGGGTCAACCATTTCATTGCTCTTTGGGAGGACGTTTACTGTAAACAATTTTTTTTAATATTCCCAGTCAGACTCATTGCACAAACATTTTCATCTTCTCATGTTGCTCCGGGTCCTGCCTGAAGTCTGGGATGAACTTTGGAACAGATTGGGCCCTCTGCCCCAGCATGGGCGAGCTCTGTTTGTGTGTGTGTGTGTGTGTGTGTGTGTGTGTGTGTTTGCTAAGTAATGTGTGGTCAAACGGCTGGAACCTCGTCCTGGGAACTTTAACCTTTAACACACACATACACTGCCTTGTGGCAGAGCTTCACATTGCTCTTGTCTCTGTAGATTCTCCAAACCTGAGAAAACAGTTGAAGCGTTTTCTTTTTTCTCCCCTATTCTTGCTACACAGCTGTCTTGCATTTGGTTTGAGGCAGGAATAAAGCCGGAAGTGGAAATTAAACAAGTCCTGAAGGAAAAATCCCAACATCTTGTTGGGTCTTCGGTTGTCTTGGATCGCACTTTTTACTTTTTCAACTGGGAAAAGTAGAATTCCAATGCGTTAGTAAAAGTGACAATCCACATTCATCCAGGCCTTAACAAAGTCCAAGCTGATATACGTAGGTTTTTAGTTTTCTAAAAAGACAATACGGAGGATCAATCTCTGGACCTTAATAAGCTCTTTGTGACTGCAGTATTGAAGGCATAACTCTGTTCCCTGTTTATAGAGTTAAAACACATTTGATCACTTGGAATAAGGCAGAGATGATGCCACCTTGCTGAATTAATTATAACAGATTAGAAGCGCTGCTTCCACATTTAGTCACATGAGCGTGTATGAGTGGGAACAGTCTGGCTCAGTGAATGCCAACAAAGCCAGCACTAGTGTCTATATACTAATGTTACAGACAGATCGTCTCAGCTTCCTTAAATTAAGTTTACTGACAATATAAGGATGATGATGATGATGATCTTATTAAAAAAATCGCTTAATAAGCATTCATTCATTCATTCATTCTTTTGTACCTCTTATCCTGTACAGGGTCATGGGGGGGCCTGGAGCCTATCCCAGAAGACTTTGGGCACAAGTAGGGTATTCCTTGGGACAAGATGCCAATCCGTCACAAGGCACACACACGATGAGGGCATGCCAATTTGGGAATGCCAATTAACCTAATGTCTTTGGACTGTAGGAGGAAGCCAGAGTACCCAGAGGAAACCCAAAAGCACGGGGAGAACATGCAAACTCCATGCACACAGTCCCTGAGGGGGAACTGAACCCTATATATATATATATATATATATACAGTACAGGCCAAAAGTTTGGACACACCTTCTCATTCAAAGAGTTTTCTTTATTGTGTTCTTTAACCCAAACGCGTCTCTTCTGCTTGTTGCCTGTCCTTAGCAGTGTTTCCTAGCAGATATTCTACCATGAAGGCCTGATTCACACAGTCTCAACAGTTGTTCTAGAGACGTGTCTGCTGCTAGAACTCTGTGTGGCATTGACCTGCTCTCTGATCTGAGCTGCTGTTAACCTGCGATTTCTGAGGCTGGTGACTCGGATGAACTTATCCTACGCAGCAGAGGCGACTCTTGGTCTTCCTTTCCTGGGGCGGTCCGCATGTGAGCCAGTTTCTTTGTAGCGCTTGATGGTTTTTGTGACTGCACTTGGGGACACTTTCAAAGTTTTCCCAATTTTTCGGACTGACTGACCTTCATTTCTTAAAGTAATGATGGCCACTCGTTTTTCTTTACTTAGCTGCTTTTTTCTTGCAGCTAAGTGAAGAAAAAAAATTTCTTACAAATTCAACCTCTTTGAATGAGAAGGTGTGTCCAAACTTTTGGTCTGTACTGTATATACATACAAATGTAATTCCACATTTGTCGTTCTGGTTAACCTGATTGGACACAAATTCATAGTTTCTTTGTGCTTATAAAATTGCAGAGCCTCCCCTGTGTCAGCTTATCAGCCTATATGCGAGACATTCTTCCCATTCTGTTTACTGTATATGAGTGGACAGGAAGGATCTGGACATTTCCCACAACCCCCAGGCTAAAGAAATCACTGTGTACTTAGTACTTAGCGCTGAGCTCCTGCCCCGTGAGATGTTGGGCGACACAGCTCCTCTTGTTCTCCTCGTGTCTCAGGGCTACTGGAGGTCGCAAGAAGAGACACACTTGAAAGCAATGCGGGGAGGCAGCTGCAGCAGACATTTGCAGGTGAATAAATACCACACGAAAGCTGCGTGGCAGATGTATGTGTGTGTGTGTGTGTGTGTGTGTGTGTGTGTGTGTGTATGTAGGCGAGGCTGCTTATAAGTCACAAAAGATAATCAGGAACATCGGGGCTCGGGTGGTCATTACTGTGACATGGAAGAATTTGCGTTGGTTTTCTTGTCCAGAGCGATTTAGAAAGAAGACGGTTGACCTTTTAGAAGCAGCTATTAGGACCATTTGTCTGACATTTGTCCGCTGAGAAGAGGACAATGCCCTGCTTGGACCTTAACTCATCGGCGCACGACCTGAATATGCGCATATGCATGTTATAGCCGTTGCTACCATTTTGCATTACTTGAAGTTCTTGAAGATCCCATTTTCCAAACAACATGTCCTCCGAGTGGTAGCCCTCGATCTGGAGGCCAGGAGTTTTCTGATGCGGCATATCATAAAAGCAGAATAAAGCCGATTGAACTACCAACCCACTGAACTTTCAGCACTCCCCTGACCATACTAACCTTGTCCTCATTCCATGTGTGGAGCTCAAAGTTCACTGCAAGTACAACGAAAATAGAAAGAGACAGTGTGTGTGTGTGTGTGTGTGTGTGTGTGTGTGTGTGTGTGTGTGTGTGTGTGTGTGTGTGTTCTGAAAAGCATCATTATCAAGAGCAGCTATGCAAAACAGGACAGACAGGATTCTTTACCGAGACATGAAGGTTATGCTTTCAGTATCAGATAGTGATGATATGAAGCTTGGAGTCTTCCAAAAGAATGCAGGTATCTACAGTTCACTGGAGGCGCTTGATTTCTTAATGGTTTTGTAAATGTCCTTGAGCTCGGAGGTGTTAATTTGTGATACCCCAAGTACTAATTACAAAGAAATATATAATTTTACTGTGCAACTGCAGAATGTTGGCTATACTGACATTCTTAATAAACTAACCTAAAACTCACACCTTTACTTTCTTCTAATCAAATCTATTCTAGTTAAAAAAAAAAAGACATTAATATCATAAACTGGTTTAAGTTGAGACAAGATGGAACCTTTTAGGCCTACAACACTGAAATGAGCCCGGAACAGGAGCATGACAAGAGAAAGCCTGAGAGAGACAGACCATGCGAGAAAGGATTTCAGATACATATGGTGCTAAAATAATACGTTATTGTTTATATGCTAATTCCCTTCTGCCATTCAGTGCACTTCTAACACTGAAGTACAATAATGGACTTAGGGAAAGGATGTCTGTATATGGCCATGAACTCATCTCATCCACTCAATTAGGCCAAGCAACAGAGAACAGACAGCTCTCTCATGGAGGAGACGAAGGAAAAAGGCAGCCAGACAATGTCTGTATTTAGCTCTCCGTCTGCCTCCTGATTTCTTCCGCTTGATGCTGCTGGTCTCTCTCTCTCTCTCTCTCTCTCTCTCTCTCTCTCTCTCTCTTTCTCTGTGTGTGTTGGTGACGTGGTAGGGCTGGGCCTCTATAGACGCCCGCAGCCCAGAGGAAGTCAGATCCGGTGGAAGAGTTGAGGGGGTGGGTGAGAAAGTAAAGCTCCAGGGATGGTGAGAGTCCTCTGGGCCAGCCCCCTCATGCTTACTGCAAAATAAACTAACAGTTCATGTCCACTGGATGTAGGAGGCCCTCCTCCACTTTCCACTCTCATTACACAGGCCGCAAAGATGGGATGCCAGCAACAGAGGTAGCAAAGCGGAAACCTGAACATGGTGCATTTTTTCAAAAATGTCTTAAATGTGTGTATGCTGTATATTTACATGGGAAAAAAGTTGACATTATGCATATGCATACACACTGGAGTATGTGTGTGTAGGCCTGAGTTGTCCATTATACCAAGGGGCCAGTTAAGGGTTAACCCACATTTCCAGACTCCTTATGCCTAGCCATAATCCTGGACAGTTCTTTTATCCATGTTACCATAATTCTCAACACCATGCCCGTTCTCTTCCTCTATCCCTTTCTTCATCTGTTTTCTCACCAGGTTGACTAACTTTCTACATTTAGAAACATCTGTGCAAGAGATAAAAGTGCATGGCGAGTTCCTTTCTCTGGAGCACCTGTGTAAAGTGAGGTCAGGAACAGTTCAGCCCTGCGCCTCCCTTCCAGCCTTTTCTCCTCCCCTGTGTTGCAGCTCTATCGGACGCACTGTTTGTCTAAAGCCTCTTAAGGCTTCCGTGCAAGCCCCAGTAGAGGAAAGAAGCAAATGAGGAATTCAGCCTGCTAAAGCTTGAGCTTGATCAAAGCTGCCCCACTCTCCAGACCCACTCAGTGTAATTAGGACTGTAGCCGTGCAAGCCTTCCACCCCTCTCTTCCTTTGCCCAGAAAGTCCGGCTCGTATTTTGTTTTAGGAATAATTACACGCTCGGTTATGAAGGCCGTGCTTAGTGCTGTAGTTTGTTTTAATATTAATGTCAGTGGGACATGTGGAATCAAAAGCGTACCCAGGTTTCAGCACCAGCATCAGAAAGTGGGAGTGTAACACAAGTTGGCCTGCTTTGATGCTCTCCTTCGCTTCACAGTCCAGCGACCACATTGTTATTCCTGAGCTGTTCTGCTGGTAATGAGATTTCCAGGCAAGTTGAAGCCATGTTTTTCTTGTCCTGTTTTATGAAACTTAAGATGTGCTACTTTGTCCCCCTTCCCCACAAAAAAAAAAAAAAAAAAAAAAAGCCAGTGTAATAAATGTAGCACATTGCCGTCTCTATATCCTATCATTATTTAATAAGCACCCCAGCACTGTAGGAATCTCCACAGACCTTCTCCTGTGCTTGGACAGTGTCACTCATCTCTCACACAAACGGCAGCAGGAGCCACTTTAGCGATCCCATGCAGAGAGGCCGCTCGGGGACCGGCTGCAGTTCCTGCCAAAGGCAACGGCAGTGAACACAAGTTAAAATGGAGATTGTATATTCCCTAGGCTGTAGTGGAACCATGCAGTGGGAAGTGGGTAAAAGTAAACAAGGCTTGTAGAGGATGGAAGGGAAAAAAAATATATGCTCAAGTTGTTATCACAAAAAAAAAAAAGTCTGACGAAATTTAAGTGACCCGGTGGCCTTTCCCACAGCCATTACAACCCCAGGCATTAAAGCTTGTATCTACTCCTGCCTGCACTCACTCTTCCTCATGAAAATCCAATACTTATATAAGCTATTTATCACACTATCCTTCTGCAGATCTACCTTCACGCTGAACCACAGTTTGAAATGGATCAAGTATGGCAGATCAGTGATGAATCTAAATCTTGGAAAAAAAAGAAAGAAAACAACAAAGACTGCTAAGATAAGGGCTGCGGCCTGCTGGTTAAGAAGATAGTGTCTCTGACACGCTAATCTATCACGGCATTAAAGAATCTATGAGATGGCGTAGATATCCAGTGTATATGTACAGCTATAAATCAGCTATGATGTCAGCGAAGCAGGAAGAATCGAGCATTTCTGGACGCATGACAGAAAGCATATAAAGGACATTTTTAGTGTATGACCAGTGATCGCTTACATCATGGCAACAAGTCACTCTGATTGAGAGTTCAACTGCACTACCCTCAAACCTAAAAATACAGCCAATGGAACAGTCTGTGGTTAGCACCAACTATCCACCAAGTGATAGTTGACACATGACACTTCCTTCCACTGTGGGCTTTTGAAAAAGGTGATGTGAACGAGTAAGAAAATGATTACCTTGGACGCGGGTTTGCTTTCAGCACCCTAAATATTAGCTGCTGTTCTATGCTCTCCTGAAGTGAAAATGTACATCGGTCATAAAAGACTAAATGGGACTAATGGATCTACACAGTACTAGACATTCGGCTTTACTGTATGTGGAATCTTTTATACATTTTTATCATGATTGTTTTTCTGGGAATGTGTACGCGTTGTACGCTTTAAAGATACTTCTTGCAGGAAAAGAAAAAAGTATATCCATCATGGTCCCACACTAGCGATGAGGAAAAGGACAGGTGGTACCTTCATTTCTGCGGGTAATAAAGCATAAGCAAAGTACTACTGACGCAATGGATTCTTATAAATCGTAAGTGACGCCTCCAGACGTACATTTCTTTGTATAAACATCTCTCAGTGACAATCCTAAATATAATATCAATGCTCACTCTAGCCATATTTCCATATTTCTGCCCCCTCTCACAGTCTAAAGTCCAGAGCCCTAACAGATTTACAACACGGAAAGAAGCTTTTCAAAGCGTATTATACCGAGAGCTGGCATAATCTGAGCTGAATAGGCTTTATCCAAATGAAACACTGTCCTGCTAACCGCTGTGATTAGGTGCTGCACTCTGTGCTCTCCATTTAACACCTACAGAGAGAGAGAGAGAGAGAGAGAGAGAGAGAGAGAGAGAGAGAGAGAAAATAAAGAGTTTAATGAATTTTATGATCATGATGTAACCATGTAATTTAGCATTGGGACCCCTTCAGGTATATAATAATAATAATGATAATAATAATAATTAAGCCATTTACGATTGAAGAGCTGCATCCCCATCCTGGAGGTATATCCGTCATTTCTGTGGCACTTATTTACAGAGTCGGGTTTGCTGGTTTAACACCGGATAGTATCTGAGCACTTGGAGGTGGAGGACCTTATTCAAGGGTCCAACAGTGGCAGCCCAGCAGCATCGGGGCTTGAACCAGGGACCTCCTGAGCAGCAGTTCAACACCTTAACTACATTGCTACCCTTACAACCATAGCAAAATATATAGAGACTATCATTATCTTTAATCATCACTGGTTTTAGAAACTTTATTTCTGTAATTTTAAACCACAATTAACATTACATATTTAAATATTTGAATTGCAGACTCTCTGGCTATGTCACATCCCTTGGGCCCCGTGAACCCTGCTTGAGAACCGGATGTCTAAATGACAATCATTCTTCTTGTGACAATATACAGAGAAGTTCCAGAAGTGCCATTGTATTGACACACACCTTCGTAACATCATTTACGTAACCTTCCTGACACTTACTAAACAGGGACACGCACTAATGGCCTATTTGTTATTTCTAGTATTTCTTTTTAACGCACTATCTGCTATAAATCAGGCCAACATATTTCCACACTGAATTCTGAGAATCAAGGTAATAAAAAAAATCTACCATAATAAAAAAAAAAAAAAGGTTTGTGAAAAACTGTGGTCTGGCGGCATTAAAAAGGAAGTATGTGGTGTGTCAGGGTTGAGACATTAATTGATATGTGTGTGTGTGTGTGTGTGTGTGTGTGTCTGGAGGATGACTCCATTTCCCTGAGAGACTGGGTTGGGTGTGGCACACCATGTACCGTATATGTTTAACCAGCCCTCTGCATGTTCTCTCTCTCTCTCTCTCTTTCTATCTCTCTTACACACACATGCACATGCATACACACACCTTACTTACTCAGACTACACCCCATGACTTCAGCTACTGCCATGCACTACTGGCACAAAAGCCTGACTTTGATCTATGACTATGACAGTATATACAGTAAGTACAGCACCCTGGAATAATATGTTGGTGAGGTATGGATATTAAATAGTCCCTTTTCAAGCGTCATTACTGACATGAGACATTTAGCTTTTCAGATTTTTTACTTCGAAGGCCACAGCAATTAAAAAATGTCTCTATAAGTGTAGGTAAAACAGGTAGAGTACAACATGTTATTATTACATTCGGTAGATAGTAACTACTCATACCAGGCTATTTAATCCTTATTGAATTCTATAGATTGAACCCCATACTGAATTAAATCTGTAAATTTGGACATTTGTAGATTTTAAATGTGACATTTTTTCCTTAGTGCAGTTTTTCTCATATTGCAGTAAAATCTTTATCTTATCTTTCCATTTTTAGGTCACAAACCTACATGACAAAAACAGTTTTAATTAGATTTTTTTTCGTTTTTGAATTTGAATTTGAATTGATTTGAATTAAATCAAAGTTTTGTAGGTTTTGTAGGTTAGTCTACAATCATTTCAAATCAAACCAAACTTAATGAAAACATGCTAGCTGGCGAAACATTCAAATATGTCAATTTGTATTTGTGTGTGTGTGTGTGTCTCCATTTTGCCAAGTTGGCTAGCATTGCCAAGCATATTGTGTGCTTGATTTCCCATGTTGAAAGCGCAAAATAATGAGTTCTATTTGAACACACAGATATAAAAGAAGAAGAAATCTTAGTAATGTGAAAGAAAATCCTGTCAGCCAGAGGACAGTCAATCTAGCCAAGTTTATTTACCTTTTTATATTTGAAATGCCTGGGATCGTCACTGACCCAAAATTTTGGCAATGTCTAAAGACTGATTTAAGATTCATTTCCATTTCCAAGTTGGAAATAATCAGTGGAGTTGGAATGGCAATGAAAACCAGAAAGTCTCAATTCCCTGTGCATCTACAGCGTCTAATAGGGCCATGGTCTGTCTGACCAAAAAAAAAAAAAAGGCAGTCAGATCCGTCAGACCTTCATGATGAGAAATTTCTTTGCAACTACCCGAGCCAGAAACATACAAATAAATCAGAAAGCGTTTCAGAGCTGAAACCACTCAAAGGCTGCGGGAGGAACAATGTGAAAAGTGGGCGTGAAAAGAAGCGCACAACCAGATTCTTCTGTGGCACTGTGTAAATTAGGGACACGCACATCACTGACAAAACCCACTTTGTGGCGTGGCATCATTTCACGAGTTGCAGATGACACGAGTTGTTGGAGCGTTGTGCAATAGCGCAGGCACTGTCAATAACTTCATGCTTTCTCAGAACGAAAGATGTAGAAAAAACAAAAACATGTAAAAAAGCTCGATTCGTGGTGCTGGTTGGAGCGGTCATGCTGAAATCACTCTGACATCTTGTCACTTTCCAAGTATTTTGACTGGCAGGACAAAGAGCTTACTGTGTAGCTGTTGAAAGAAGGCTGAAAAATGCCATGCTAGTGAACAGACGTCCTTCTCCTTTGTTTTAATAACCTTTGATGAAGTGTTTGACAGGCACAGCTATCAGCGAAGTCGCATGGTGGAGTTGCGCAGTAATGGCTGCTTTGGCGAAAGCTACACTATATTGTAGCCATGTGGCTTATGCTGACCCTCCCAGATCAATACCAGGCTTTTGGATATCGACTGCTGAGAGCACCGTGCTATTTGGGCTGAAAAAGAGAGAGAGAGAGAGAGAGAGAGAGAGAGAGAGAGAGAGAGAGAGAGAGAGAGAGAGAGACGAGTCGAGGACGTCGGCTCCCATTACCCAAGGCACCGCCTCTCTAATTAAACAAGCCCGTTCTCCCCTGGGATCTAAAGCAGAGAGGAGTCTAAACATCCCAATCTCCTGTCTACTTTACACACATGCACACCCTCATATCACTAAATCCGGACAGTATCTTTTTATTTCCTCCCAGGAAACATGCCCAAATCCTTATCAAATATGAGAAAGAAAATATGGCACAGAAAAATTAGTGATGGTCTTGAATCCATCAAGTGGGATGATGGGGCCCTTTAAGCATGTTCAGGGGTCACATAAACAGGACACACATGACTGCAATCCGGGTCTGCCGGCCCCTGTGTGGGGGATGGGCGTCATGCACAGTGCTGGATTTGCCATTGAGTTTTCGTGTATACTGTACACTGTGCGTGTACTGTACGCCTGTGCTTGGTAGGGATTAACCTACTATCAACCTCTGGTACCATCTGCTAGGGAGTTTTATTTATTTATTTATTTATTTATTTATTTTTTTGCGAAAATGCAAATCAACTATCCAGAGTGCACAGCAACTATCTAATGTGCTCCATCAGACCAGCATACAAAAATGTGTCATGTCCCTTGGTGTGTACGGGGACATCCTTCGGAGCATTGTGTGCAAAGTGAACCAGGTTTGGAGAGGACATTTATCATTTGTAGCGATGCTTCAGTGTAGAGTATTTTAAAAACCGGGGAACACTGTCGTTCGGATATAGTGAAGCTGGGAGACAACGTTGAGGTTTAAGATAAAAGTTTTAATATCATCAATCTGTGTCCAAGAGCTACAAGGTTTCACCAACATTTCAGGGCTACCTAATGCCCTCGATACACTCGCTCTACTGAACTCGTAATGTCCATCAACCACCCGAGTCAAATGACTGATGATTTCATCCCCTTGAGTGTTCAACCATAACCCATTCTTTCTTATCGGCTGCTATAAAAAGATCAAAGAGCCGGAGCTAGTAACGCATGCGTTAATGAAAGCGAGACGCAGCTGATGCAACACTGTGGCAAGGCTATTGCAATCCAGGCAGCTGAGTTCTGTTTCTCAGAGGATGGCTTGTATGAATTATGCATCCATAAGAAGTAATCTCTTTCTCTCTCTCTCCCTCCCTCTGTCTTTCTCTCTCTTCCACTCACTGTTTCGCTCTCTGCAGCCAGTATATTTACACAGCAGAGACAAATAGGCAGCAGTAAGACATTTTTGTTCGATTACAAAGGTTGACATGTGATGTTCTAGACATCTATATAGTTCAAGGCTTGCTATAGGCTACAGGCTTTTCAGTCTGCACTCGCTGCCACACAATCAGAAGCCAGATCAGCCATTCACAACAAGTGGTAAATCGGAGCAGATCTTGTCACACGAGTACGCTTGCTGCTTACCAGTCAAATGAATCGGTGTTAGATTAAAGAGGTAGTAAAACTAGGGCCATGCTTATCCTGTATGTAAGAGGTAGAAAAATGTACCTGATATGAAAACCAAGCTGTCATTAACATGTCACACCATCAGGGTTTAGCTGTGTTAGATGAGGCTTATTAGAGCTCCACTGGGTGGGTGCATACTTTTGATCCAACCAAGCTACTGAGCTGAACAAATTCTATAAATCAGTTCAGGCATTTCTAATTGTCTGGAATTAAGATTAAGGCCCAGCTGCAGCACCTCTAAAGAGTGCACGTTGGTCAATTGCTGTTCAGCAGCCTGGCAGAGCGTCCTCCCAAATCACATGTTCATGCGCCCCATGAGTCTGCTTTGCACAAATGATCTCTTAAGCTTTTTTTTTTTTTTTTGCCAATGAATAAAAAATGCAGGAGCACCCAAATAAGGTTTTAAGGATTTTTTATTGTTTTATTACATCTCAAACCAACAATTGGCATCAAGATCATTCAACATTTACAGTTTACATGTTAGGAAACACATGAAGGCCTGCTTGGTCTTGACATTACCGTTATATAAAATCATTATAAGGAGTATTTTTACTACCCTTACTTCACAGTTTATTCAGCCTCCTTTTAATTCTCAGAATATCAAGTAGCGACGTAATTGGTTTTTCTGCCCAACAGTATCACTGTTCTTCATACAGTACACGCGTAGGAGGTGGTGTGTCTGAATCATCACTGGTAAACCCGTTCCAGTTCGTCGGCCCCCAAAAATACAGCATTCTCTCCCGAAGGCCGCTTTACAGAGAGGACTTCAGAACCTCGAAGAGCTTCAGGGCTGACTCGACGCAGCCGTCGAAATTGGAGTGTGTGAAGCCGTCGCCCCCGCACACCAGCAGAGGCTTGGCGAGCAGTGTCATCTGCCCCGGGCAGCCAGCCACTGATCTTGTCACCTAACGACACAATCGAGCATACGCTGCATTAGTGCTGCACTAACGATCAGGCTTCCAGTAGCTGATGCAACCTCCATGTTGCGCTGCTATTGAGTGGGAAC
>JAAGKR010000759.1:47500-165947 GCA_011419295.1 Clarias macrocephalus | reverse complement strand
TCAAAGTTTTCCCAATTTTTCGGACTGACTGACCTTCATTTCTTAAAGTAATGATGGCCACTCGTTTTTTTCTTCAATTAGCTGCTTTTTTCTTGCCATAATACAAATTCAATCTCTTTGAATGAGAAGGTGAAGAAGGAAACCACTGGTGAACTAACACAACCAGACATCAAACAGATCGAACAAAGAAAAACAGCAGCAGCTGATGGATGGCAAACATTTTCAGAGATGTAAAGAAAAACTCTAAAAACAACTGTCAGTGACATCACCGACAACCTCCATAGGAAAGGGGTGAAGGGTTCACAATTCCTATTCAGGAGCAGAAATATAAAAGCCATACCACAAGATGCATACCACATATTAGCAGTAAGAATCAGAAGGCCAAATGGAAATAAGAAATGGCTGCAGATCTTTCACAAGACCTTAACCAATCTGACCATGCATTTAACCTCCCGGAGACGAGGCTAAATGGTGGAAACTTCCGAAAACAAACAACGATTTCGATTAAAGATGATTAGGTGCAAGCCTGGACAAAAAGAACGCAATAGTTTGGAGATGTCAGCTGGTCACTGGTTTGATTACTGATTGCAAGCAACGATATGCAACCAAATACTAAGTGTCATTTACGTTAAAGACTATCTGATCCAGTAATATTTACTTGTTCTCATATTCATCTTTTCACTTCAAACCCATATGTCTGCAGCAGATAACAAAACAAAAAATAATTGGCCTTATAGTTAATTCTTTCAGCGAACAGTGAATGGCTTCTAGCAGGTTAATTACAGAAATTCACCTTGGTCCTCACTGTTACTAGTTGTGAGCACTGTAGGACTTAAGCCATGCTCCAGCATCTTCCACACATCCAGCAGAGACTCATCAGTACCCACAGAGGACATCAGGGTTTGGATGGCTGGCTTGATGTACTGGGCCCTTAGACCGAGATTTAACAGGGGGAGTATTCTCTTTACTGACTGAATTCTATGAGAGAGAGAAAAGAGAGAAATTATGATTTGCCAGTAAAGGCGTCATTTGAAAAGCATCAGCACTGAAAGGGCTTTTAAGATTGCATCTGTACAGATTTACCTGAACGCTAACTCTTGTTGTCATTTCCCATGGGTTTGCGCCACTGACCCCGCTCCCTCTTCCAGACAGAGGACGAACTATAACAGGATTTTTTTACTCTGGTCTCTCTGGGCATATTGCAGTTCCTGGATGATGGTAAAATGAAACATAACCAAGAGTTTATTTACTGGATTGCAGCAGATAGAACAGTTCAATCACCGGCACTCTCTAGTGGTCTCTCTGATAACAGCATTGCAAAAGAAACATGTCTAAATCAGAAATGTTGTATGGAAATTTTGTGTCTTGCTGTTTGGCGTACCTGAGTAGTAAGCTTGTACTGAAGTTGTTCCAGGGCAGATAAACGGCCATGTGGCTGCGCATCAGACTCATCTTTAGACTGTTCTTTCTCACCGGGGCTAGGTTTGGATCTTGTTTCAGTATGTTGCAAATCTGACGTAAAATAAAACATATTGTATACAATCATATTTTATTTATTGGGTAAACAGTAATGAAAAAATATTTAATTAATGTAATTTGGTAAAACACTAGCATAAACTGCATGTAATTAATGTAATATGATGTAAAGATAGGGATTGGTGTTATATACCGATCAGCTATAATATTTTGCCCAACCACCTAATATCAAATAGGTCCCCTTTTGCCACCAAAACAGCAATGCACTGTTGTTCTGACACCTTTCTAAGGGAATAGCCAGGGAGGTCTTGCTCCCCACATGCAACATAGTCATTGGAGCCCATATGGTTATGACCAATCAGTGTATGAATATTGAATGCCTTCATTTTGTTAACTTGTGTGTTAACACAGAGTATTATTAGCTGAGGATTCACAGGAATGTTAAACTCTGTTCATAGGAGTATTAGTCTACTGCTTCAGTGTTTTTAGATATTTTTTGTCAGATGTAACGCTTCATTCTCCATCTGTCTTGAGTGACACTAGAAGAAGATACAACACTGGCGTCACCTATAAACTGCTGGTCTTCTCAGTGAAAAGGGCAGCTAGAAAGGCACACAGCCCAAACAGAGTGACCTTTAGAGCCTGGTTTAAGTACCTGCTGTGTGAGTTGAGTCATCATCGATTCCAAGTAGGCCAACCTCACTTCCTGTTTCTTCAAAGCAGCAGCCTGGCTACTTTTTCAGCTCGCAGTCCACCTGAGGAAACAAAACAAATGACCAAGCAAACATTTGTGCTCAGCGATAGTTCTCAAATTATTTCACATAAGTTGTTTGGTATTTTACTATTATTTTTACGGAACTAGTCACAGTCTTTAAAATAAATACACTATAGGTTAACAGACAAAATGGAATATTTCAGCTAGTCAAACTCACCTATAGTTTCATTGAGGGATCTGATGTGGTTTTGAAGATAGGCATTATCAGGGTTAACAGGAAGCAAACTTGTAGAGGTAGGAATGCAATTAGTTGTCTTAGAGGTTTCTTCTAATTGATCTTCAAGATGTCTACATTTACCTTCAGGTTTTGTAGCTCCTCTTCTAGTGCTTGGTTGTATTCTGCAGCTCCTGCCATAAAATACAGTTAAACAACATAATGTGACTTATGTAAAGCTTACAACAAAAATCCACACAACAGCCTCTAAATCAATGGCTGCCAAGTCTTGGTCTAGGCACCACATGCTCTCATGTTGTCTGCTCTTTCCAGACTCATGCTCATTAGTCTATTTATTTGCCAATTTGCCGATCTGAGCGACGGAATACTTGAGCAAAGAAGGTGTCTCATTTTCAACTGCTGTTCATACGTGCTTCAAATCGCAAATGACTATCATTTTTTGAACAAAATGACCCAACAGACAGACTATGAAGAAATTATTTCAATACAATTCTCAGTGTAAGGAGTTCACAACTCCTAACAGCAACTTTTCAATAATTTTTCACTAATAAATGCTCACAACTATGGAATGAGGATTAAGATAGCATTCACTTTTAGTTACCTCAAGACACTTCTATGACTTTTTCATGGTCTGCCAGCTGGTGGGAAACTGTAAAGTCATACACAATAGTAAAGTACCCAAGTCCCAGTCAGGTCACCATATGCATTTCTGCTTTTGGAATAGTGTACAGTATGTGGTAAATATATTTGATTCACAGATGAAGCTTCAGAGTCATCTGTTCAGAATAAATGGACATGTGTGTTATCAAATATAGCCTTTCCTAAAATACTCCCACAAGAGGCACCTTGAACTTTGAGTGTAGCATACTGATCCTGTCACAGCATCACCTGCTGACAAACTATTTAAAGGACTTTAAATGTTACATGATGAATGACCTACAAAGAGCGATAGAGAGAAGAAACATAACGCAGTATCCTGAATAGATATCTCAACCCTTCCTGTGATCCAGGTTATGTTTTCTAGTGATGAAAGATTTACATCTGTGTGTGTAAAGTGAGGTATTACTGAATGAATGGAAATCAAATGCTTGTAGTACTTAAATGGCTAAAAAAAAATAGGCATCAGTTTGACATGAATGGCATTGTTGAGGTCTGACCTGAGAAGCTGTGTTTGAGGTGCATCCACGCAGAGCCTGGTCTCTCTCAATGGTCACACTCCTCAGCAAAGCAACGGTTTCTTGCAGCTGTTGCTCCTTCTCCTTCAATTCAGCATTTACCTTATGTTTTTTTCTCAACATAACCATATGTAGTATTTTTATGTATCAAGACCTTCAAATGGAATTCAGAAATCAATCACAGATTACTTGTCGAATTTTTACATGACCTTTTTCTGCTTTTAGAGCTCTCTGCGGAAATGTGACATGCAGTTATCTTTACATACAAGAGGTCAGGATTACTGTCTGACTCTCATGACTTGATTGATTTCTGGTGTGATATTTAGCTTGCCTTTACTTCGGTGTGACTTAGCTCACCTTTTCTCTGGACTGGGTCAGCCCGTGGATGAGCTCCTCACTCTCAAGGTAGTGTTCAGCGCGTACTTCTGAGCTCTAACTGCACACACTTCTGCTCCAGAGCCTGTTCCCTCTGAACCGCACTGGCCAACTGCTGTTTATACCTGCGTCCATTACACAGGGTTTACTCTTTACTCACAGCAAACAGATGAAATGCTTTTTTCTCACCCTTTATTATCTATATTAAGTCACACATACAAGGTTTTCCACTGTTTTTTTTTTTTTGTTTGTTTTAGAAAAGCATTTTCAAGAATTGTTTCAGGACATAAAGACACGTTTCTTCTATAAGGTCTTATAATAACTCAGTGTGGCATCCCACCACACCTCTGTCAACTCCTTTCAACCTCTTACTGACTGACACTTACAACAACCTTCCCAAACGTAATTATTACTTCATCGTTTTACTTAAACTTTAGACATTTAAAGGACCTTTATACTTCCATTATTTCAATTACCACTTTTCAGATTTCAACATTTCAACAGTCTATGATGTAGCGAAACCCTGACACACACTTATTACTCTACCACACTAACATATATAGGGGTTAGACAATGAAACTGAAACACTGGCCATTTTACTTTCATGGCTAAATTTGACCAGCTGGTGGCCAATCTTTGTGATGTATCAAGAGCCACGGTATCCAGGGTAATGTCAGCATACCACCAAGAAGGACGAACCACATCCAACAGGAGTAACTGTGGACGCAAGAGGAAGCTGCCTGAAAGGGATGTCCGGGTGCTAACCCGGATTGTATCCAAAAAACATAAAAGCACAGCAGCCCAACTCACTGCAGAATTAAATGTGCTCCTTAACTCTCCTGTTTCCACCAAAACTGTTGGTCGGGAGCTCTACAGAGTCAATGAACATGGGGGGGCTGCTATAGCCAAACCTTTGGTCACTCGTGTCAATGCCAAACGTTGGTTTCAATGGTGCCTGTGGTGAAAAAAAAACTGTGAAACATGTATTGTTCTCTGATGAGCCCACCTTCACTGTCTTTTCCACAAATCCGGGAGAGTTACGGTGTGGAGAAGCCCCAAAGAAGCGTACCACCCAGACTGTTGCATGCCCATAGTGAAGCATGGGGTTGGATCAGTGATGGTTCAGGCTGCAATGTCATGGCATTCCCTAGAACCAATATTGTGCTAGATGGGCGCGTCACTGAACCCAATGGACCCAATGGTTCAAACATTGTATCCTGAATGTGGTGCTGTGTATCAGAATGATAATGCACCAATACACACAGCAAGACTGGTGACAGAGTGGTTTGATGAACATGAAAGTTGAACATCTCCCATGATGTACACAGTCACCAGATCTAAATATTATTGAGCCACTTTGGGGTGTTTTGGAGGAGCAAGTCAGGAAACGTTTTCCTACACTAGCATCACGTAGTGACCTGGCCATATTCTGCAAGAAGAATGGCTCAAAATCCCTCTGGCCACTGTGCAGGACTCGTATCCATCACTCCCAAGACAAATTGATGCTGTATTTGCAGCAAAAGGAGGCCCTACACCATACTAATGAATTATTGTGGTCTAAAACCAGGCGTTTCGGCTTCATTGTCCTACCCCTGTACGTGGAAAGGCCTAGATCTGCTGCTCTCTGTGTGACATCTCATCTGCGTGTCTTTTTTCTGTCCTCTCCTGCTCCAGCACCAGGCTGTCTATTTGCATCTGGAGCTGTGTGGCTTTCTTTTTCTCCTCGTGTAGGTCAGAGGTATGCGCCTCCTTCATGGCCTCTAGAGCAGCTTCTCTCTCCCGGGTCCTGCGGTCCAACTCTGCATGCCTGGATCGAGCAGCCACACCACAGCAACATAGCATTGTCACTTCACAGCAGCTAAATTACACTAACCTGAAGTGCACAAGTTATTTATAGCCCATATATCACTGTAAAATTCACAACCTCATGGGTGTTGTTTTTTTTAACAGGATCATGTAGGGTACATAGTGTATGTAAATACATTACATGTAATGTTTTTTTATTTATTTATTTTAAGGATGCCATCGATTACTGTACTTCCGGTTGTTGACTTGTTCTTCTTTTTTATGTTTAGCCTTCATTTGCATCACTTTTTCCACAAGCTCTTTTATCCTAAAATAAATTCCAAACAATCTGAGTGAGTGAAGACTTCTCTTAAATGAGAAATAATACAGATACTGTATGCTGCATGGTATACGCACTTTGAGTCTTTGACTGCAGATGTGTTCTTATGGTCCCAGTCTTTTTGCAGGATCTCTTTTTGTGCTTGTTGACAGGTCTGCTCAGACAGCTGCAATGCCTCAATGGCCTCGCTGCGAGCTTTGGCATGGACACCCAGCTCTTTGCTCAGGAGCTGCACCTGTTCAATAAATTTTCAGCAATTATCCAAAAAAAAAAAGGAAAATTTTTGCAAAACACGTCTTGTGATTCTTGTTTCATTAGACTTCACCTTGAGCTCATGAGAAAGCACGATGTTGCGCATCTCGTCCAATCTCAGGTTGAACTCGTGTTCCCGTTTTCGCATTTCGCTGTCGAAGTCTGCCAGATTTCCTGTCAGAAATGACAAAAAAACAGGAACTGTTATGCACTTGCACAACTTATCACAACGTCATTTAGTGAATGGCAGTAAAAACATATCCGTTTCTATCAAACAAGAAATATGTCAAATGTGATTACAAAATATAAGATTTTCCTATTTTAGATATTTAAACACTTAAAGGAATTGTGCAGAAGCGTACATTAAAAGATTTTCCAATTATTTAGCAAATAATAAAACCCAAGACAGCGTTGAGTGCTATTAAATGCAAGATACACTCTTGATCAGTTGACTATGAAGGACAATAAATATAAGTAAATTGTATGGAGGACAAGGTTTGTTGTTTTAAGTGTTAGTGAGCCATTCTGTTCATTAGTAAATGAACTACCGTGGCAACAAACACTACTGACATATCACGAACGCAGCTGCTGAGCACAACTCGGCTGATCCCAGCTCAGCGGGCAAATGTCAAAGGCGACTGCATCTAATATCTATTCCCTACTCATTTTACAGAGCAACGTGAGAATTCCCGAGGGATAAAATATGCTGAGACCCAGAAACAGTGTCAGATTAGGTACATCCTGGTCAGATGTGTTAGTTTCAATACCACACAGTGGCAAGCAGGTTCATGGGGTGCTACATGTAGACTAAATAAGACAAGCTAGAGACTTTACTACTGATTTTCTCAAACCAATACTGTAGTGTGAGGGCATGTTGACAAGTAGTAAGTAAGCCTAAAAATATCAACATTAGGTGAAATACTTTGCAAATGCTAATTCAAGAGTGCCTCAGTAACACAGTTTGAAATAAGGTATTTCTTGTGCACACAAGGATTTGTAAACCAGAAGAAGAAAACACACACTGGTCAATGTATTCCTACATATACTCACATGACCTATTGAACAGGATGTGAGGTACCTGTTTTTGCAGCGCCAACTCCCCATCTGATGCCTGGATTCGCCGCTGGAGCTCCCGTCTCAGCGTCTCATTCTCTTCTCGGAGAGTGTGAATCTCATCCTCCTTCATACTGCAAATCAAACTTATTACTGAAGTAGGAATTCACAATGTAATATAAAAATAAATTTCCTGATTCAGACGTAGACGGTCTAGCAGTTTTTAGAACTAGGTATGCTTGTATTTTATGCAGTGTATTTTCTAATGATATAAATAGCTTACTTTAATAGCACTCTTAGCTCTTCTCCTTTCTCCAAAAGCATGAGAAGTTTTTTTAGGAGTCATCCAAAAGTATTAATTCATGATTGTTCCTAAAAATAATAATGCACTTTACCTGTGCACTCTCTCCAGGTGTACACGGTGCTCAACTCCCCTCTTATGATACTGAGCTTGCAAATCTTCTTTTTGCTTTTTTTCCTCTTCCAGGCCTTCCCGCAGTTTGGCTAGCTGGATCCTCAACTCGCTGAGCTCCGATTGGCGGCCACTGTCTTCAGCCTGGATGCAGGCAGCCATTGCATCATAACGCTCCAGCTCTCGGTCTCGCTCCTCAAGGACACGCAGGTTATACTGGAAATCATCTCGCAAACGCAGAAAGCGCTCTCTCTGTGTGGAAAGCCACTGGTAGCCTCAGATAGTGCAGTCTCCAGCTGTTGAATACGCAAGGCCTGAAGCTCTTTCCATTCCCTCTCCTTAGAGGCTAGCTGGGCTTCGAGATCCGCCGAGTCCTGCATGGTTTTTAAAGGCTGAACATCTGGACATGGTTCAACCTACCCTCAGTGTAAAAACTAATTTGCCAATACATGAGATCTGTGAAGTGAAGCAATCGACAGCGCATTTAGGAAATAAATAATTCACATACCATTGATTTATAGGCATTAAATAATTCAAACACATTAGCTTTAATGGAATCAAATGTGCTTTTTTTTTTTGTTAGCCCTGGACAGGGTGCCAATCCATTGCAGGACACACACACAAGCTTCAACAATTTGAGAACACCAATTAACCTAATCTGCATGTCTTTGGACTGTGGGAGAAAAAAGGAGAAAACCAGCTTACATGTTTTCCTCATGCTTGGTTGGTTTCCCCGGAGGAAACCAACCAAGCATGGGAAGCATGCAAACTCCAGGCACACAGACCAACGGAACCGACAACCCAGGAGATGCGAGCCACAGTGTAAACCACTAGCCACTGTGCCATCAGAAGCTGTATTGTCTCTTTATATGAGATTTTGAGACACCCTTTTGTAACAAAGTGCTAAATCATATATATTACCGTGTGAATATTAATAAAATAATTGACTTTTGATGGTAGCAGCTGTGAGCTATGTAACAAGCCTCTGCCCGCGTGAGCCAGATACCCAAGGCATTTCTGTATTATATAATTGAGCAAGAGAACATAATTTACATCCAAACGCAAAGACAAAATCGAAATTACCATTTTCTTTACTATACTGTTTGGTTCCTATACTTGTACCGGAGATGAGGAGTTCCGTTGTTCAACATCTGCAAAGTGTCGGTTTTTATACAGTTTATAGTTCTAGGAATATTTGTACAACCTTCAAGAATAAAAGTCGTCGTGGTATAGTTACATAATTTTTATTCTTGAAGGTTGTACAAATATTCCTAGAACTATATACTGTATATATTATAGATCTATAATAAGATTTCCAGTAGATCTTGAAATGGAAATTTCCATGTAAACTGGTATTTTTGTCCCTGAGTAAAATCTGACTGATGATGATAATTCAGGTTCATCCTCAGGTGACTCCACATGACTCAAACATTATTTTCCTTGTATTTCATAATGTTGTTCATTGGCAGGATGGAGCAGTCTCCGCCGGCGGTCCCCATTCCGAATCTTCCCACTGAGTCGGTTTATTTGACTCACAAATAAGAGTCGACTCTTTAAGAGTCGGCTCATTACCATTTTCAGAATCAGCCGGTTTTATTCCTCCAAATATGTTGACACACAAGGTATTTGATTCCGGCTGTTTGTGGCTAACCGACATAAAGCACTCAGAACATTCAATAACTATGTACAGATTAAATAAAGACAGGAAAAAATCTGAGTATGTAACAGATGTACATAAAGTGTACATAAAGTGAGTGTGCATGGTAGTGCAAGTAACCATGGTAGCATTACATATAATAAGTAGCATAGCAGTAATGTACAGGAGGATGTAAGAGTTTGTGAGAATTATGTTGCTGCTTTTATACAATATACAGAACGAGAGGTTTGATGAATGCAAATAACAGTACTGCACAGTAAGGTGTAAGAAGTTGTTAAGAAAGAAAAAAAAGATTGCTATAGTCAAGTTCAACTGTTTATAGAGGGTGATTGCCTGAGGAAATAAACTGTTCCTGTGCCTAGTAGTTTTGGTGTACAGGGATTTGTAGCATCCGCGTAGTGATTTTTTCCTGCCTTTTCTGGTTCTTGTAGAATACATGTCCTGCAGAGGGGGCATGGACGCACCAATTTATTTCACGAAACTGCACTCTTGTAGTTTACTTTGATTAGATCATTAGATTAATTTGCATTAAAACATCAATTGAAATAATGAAATCAGGACAGCTCAGTGGTTAGCGGTTATGACATTTGAGTGTTTGGGTGTGGGTGTTCTTGTGGTCTGTGATGTATTTCCACCCCATGTCCGTTGTGGCATTTGCATGTAATTGAAATAATTGCTGGAAATTTGTTTATGCAAAATTTACATGAAGTGCTTAAAAACCACTTGTCAATTCTTTTCTGACTTTATTAACGTTTGCACACATTTCTCTTTTTCCACTGCTGCATCGAACAAGTTTTTGGGTAATCCAGTTTCCTCCCACATGTCCAAAATCATGCAGCTTAAGGTTAACAAGTGTTCTCAATTTGCTTTAGTGTGTGAATGAGCGTTTGAGTGTGTGTGTTTGTTTGCGCCCTGGGATGAATTCGCACCCCATCCAGGGTATAAACCACCTCATGCCCTAAGTCTCCTGTGTATACAGGATAAAGCGGTATATACGATGAGTGAGTGATTATAATCACCCCTGTTTATGTGACCAAGGAGCCAATCAGGAAAGTTTGTAAAAAAAAAAAAAAAACGTGCCCATTATAACGTGTCATAATGAATAAGTTCCGGTTTGTGTTAATATTTTAACTAAATTAATATTTACATGTTTAAACTATAATGTATGAGCATCAACCCTACAAAATGAGGCATGAGAAAACGACTCATGAAGAGGCAAAGATCCGAGTCGTTCCTGTACGACATCACATCACTACCGACTCCAAAATGATGAATGGGGGCTTCTTGATGAAACAGTCGACAGTGATAATAGATTAACAGACCATTAAAAACCCGGAAGTGGTTGCTTTAGTAACACGGACAATAACGAGGTTAAAAGCGGTTGGTGATTAATTAGTTGATGCAAATACAGAATTAACGGAAAGCAGGAAAACAACAGTCTATCCTATCATTGTACACTTACAGAGCAGCACTTTGTTCTCATGAACGAGAAGTCCACTTTACATGTAAATAACAACGAGAGACAGAGGAGGAGAGAGGGGGGGGGCGGCACTAGAAAAGCGCATATCCGGGCACGTCCGCATTCTCTGGGCTCAGGTGGAGTGTGTGAGGCGCATAACGGAGTCTGTTTGAGCGGAACACGGATTGAGAGATGTTTTTGGCACTAAGGACATATTTACCAGCTGAACACCGATAAGGTTAGCTCTTTCTGTATTATTTTTATGTCTTGTTTTAGGATTTGTACGTTGAGCGGTGTGTAAAACACCAACAGGTCGTTTGAAGGAGGATGGATGAGACACAAACCGTCTCTACCGGCTTATTTATTTTAGCGGTTTCTTTCCCCACACTGTTTATAGGCTGCTGGCTATTTCTGAACGGCTCCTTATTGGGCAGCACATTGCTCAGTGTTTTCCCCCTGGATTTGTAATTGCAACCAAAAACTAGGATTAACAGCTTTAGTTATATAACGCCACGCCATGTTGTTTTAACCGTGTAGGTTATTTGGGGTCGCGAAATGACCCTCGAGCTAAATGTAATAAGCAACATTCATCTCTAAGCGCGTGTGTAGAATGATTAATCCTCGTTTTATTCCATTTAATTTCTAGGTTTGATTCAGTAACTTTTTCCCCCCCTAGCGAACAAGAAGTACCCCGGTCTAGTCACGTAGACCGTGACGTGCTGTGGTCGTGTATTACTCGTCATCCTACCGGGAATCCTTCCGTAAACGGGGGATTCATTCATTCATTAACTTTTTTTTATTATTATTTCTAAAAATAATGTAGCCATGATATTGCTATTAAATATTCATTTTAGGATCCAAATATAAAACGTGGGAAGTTAAAAAAACCCCTCTGAGTACAGGAAGTTTATAATGCCTCTCTAATAAAGAATTTTTTTTTTTTTTTACAAATATAAAATACATAATGTTTTATGCGCTTCTTTTAAATGCAAGAAAGATGAAATTAATACAAACATTTATAAATATCCTAACCCTGTCTCAGGTTTTAGAAACAAGGGTCTTAACTGTATCCTTTGTTGTTTCCCAGGGTGTCTATTTGCACCCTTTTGAGAATGGCCAGATGGTGGCTAAAAGAAAGAATATAAGTTAGGGTTAATAGGTGTTTAGAGTGATGTACAGGAGATGTAGATTAACCTCCAACTTGTAGATGAATGGAATCTTTATCTCTCCAAATCAAAATGTGTTCACGCCATGTGCATGGACTTTTGCAAACTTTTTCGTCATAAGTCAGGGTTTCTTAAGCGTGTTGAAGGGAAATCACACAGGATGTTTGTCATCAATTTTGTTCCACGCCCTGAGCTTAATACGCAATGGAGGTCTCATTTGGTGAACTGTTAACTGGATAATTGTGTAACAAAAAATCAACTCTTTCAAATGATGTATTTTTGGTTTATACATGTTATAATTCCCAGTGATGAACCTTGAGCAAAGACCAATTAAGTTTAATATTATGTGATATTAATGGTGATAGTTTTGTGATGCACCATTTTGTTAGTGTATTTTGTGAATTTGGCTAGATGTTTCATTCTTACCCACCGTTAGCCTGACCACGTCTTTGCTGATGATTTAATGAATTCTGTGGAATGAATAGCAGAGTCCCAAACAGGGTCTTTGTCTCTCCAGCAAGCTTTATATCCGTCTGCTCCTAAGCACATGAGGCATTCTGTTGCGTGAGATGAAAAGCACACCTCATGTGTATTAGTTTAGAACACATTATCTGTTCAATCCAAACAATGTCTTTTTTTCTTTATTTGGTTACAAAACAGCTGGGAATAACATTTCATAGTTTAATAAGTGGATTGCTTTTCAGATACCAATGCTAGAACATAAGTACACAGTATTTCTAACAACAAATTTTAAATCGCACAGGAGAAGAACAGTTAAAAAGAAACCGTTGATCGTGGTTTGCTAGCTAATGATGTATTGATCTGGATCTTTTAAAGGGTTGTTCATCACCTGCGGCACATCAAATAAGCTGTGAGTTGTTGCTCTATCTACTTCTGGATGCCACCAAGGTCTACATGTATGTCTTCCTGCTAGCAGGCTGTGAGGTGGTCCTTTCCGCTGTCGTACTTTGCATCTGAACATGCTTTTTATCAAGAAGACGCCTCAGCAGCCTGACTCTTCTGCCAAGATGGAGATGGCTGTGACCGAGACTGAAATGGAGCACCTCAACAGAGTTACTCAGGATGACAGAGAAAATCACAGTGGTAGGAAAGAGTCTGAGCCCAAGAACGCACAAGTGGAAGAGCAGACCACAAATCCAGAGATGGAAACGCAGCAAGAGACGACGGTGGACCCAGAAGAGCCAGAAGCAGCAAGTCAAGACGAACTTCAGTTGGACTGTGTAGATCTTGAAAAGTTTCCTAAAGATGCGACCAAAGCAAATGGTGGTGCAGTGGAACCCGAATCTTCTCTGTGATCTCGGTAGCGTGAGAGAAATAGACTTTAGACCATTTTCAAAATAAGAGAGAGCTTGTTCGCTGCCTTGTTGCTTTCTGTTCTGCACTGAAATGATGTCTTGTGATTTCAGGTCCGTTGGTGTTTGAATATTTGCGGCATTTAGAACACTATCCTAAAGTAACCTTGTACGGTGATGGACAATAATAGATTTTTATGCATTCGACAAAAACAAAGCGTTTATCCCTAACCGAAAAATACAACAAATTTAAAGTAAGCTATGCGTAACTAGAAGAAACAACAACCTGGTCCTTAAGTACTCAGTTTTTATTTGTTACTAAAGTCTATCCAGCTTACTGTAAAGGATTTTTTGTGGCATATGTCGGCATACGTTATGCAAATTGTTTGGGTATAAAATTAGCTGCTTCAAGTGATGTACAATCGAACGTATATCTAGTACATGTCCTTATGTGTACGTCTGTATTGAAGAGCTGTTGGTCCTATTTGGGGTGAATGAATGTGAAACAATTATTTTTTTTATTCCGTCTCAAAAGTTTTAACATTTATAGTTTATAGAGTATTTCCAAGCAATAGTCGGGTTCATTTTCAATTTATTACTTGAGACATTTCTAGTGCCCCCAACCTCACCTAGTCACACCAGATTTTAGCTTTCTAACAAGCCCATTTGTGAGCTAAATTAGGTGTGTTCTAGCAAAAAACAAACCGGAGTAGTGAAGTGTCAGGATACACTAGTTGAACAAATACCCCACCCCTGAGCTTGAATTAATTTGGGGATTAATAAGATGGTCTAAGTGACATTACTGCCATTGATTTTAGTTATTGCTTTACAGTTAGAAGCTGCTTTACAGTATTTTAATATTCACCACAGTTTTTTGTAGTTGTTTTTTTATTTTATTTTATATATTTATAGTCTGTAGTACAAAACAATGTTCAACACCTAAAGGATGCACTGTTCATGACTACCTATCCAGCATCTTGTTTTGGTCAGTAATGAAGCGTCTGATGCCAGATTCTTTTGTGAACCAGCCGAGTACAAGTGGTGCTCTTTTGTTGATCATTTTAAATACTTGAGAGTTGGCTGTGCCTTAATCCTGGAATGAAGTTACAGCAAACACATTGTGTAACTATGACAGTAGTTCACGCACACTTTATTAATTTTTTTTTCTCCCCCATTAAAATGCTGTCTGTATGTCTAGATTTCTGTAAGATGTTTAATAAAATTCTCAACTAAAAGAAAATGCTTAAATGATGCATGCTCATTTCAAGGAACATTTAACAGGAAACATGATGAGGCATGAGCTAGGAAAATAATCAATGATGGCATGGAGTGATCTGACACAAGGCCATTAGCACCCTTAAAGTTAACCATTTTCCTGTATTGGCATGTTTTCACTCTTCTATAGTTTTAAATGTATTAGTAATCTCCTTAGTTGTTTGCTTTCTGAAACACCGTAACATCATTTCCATGACCATGGGATACACCTTCTGACATGGCTGTTTAAAAAAATGAAAGCTATTTCATGGAGATGCCAATTTTTTTTTACAGCAGGACTTGGCGTCTGCCCCCTGTGCCAAAACTAGCACCAGCTGGTTTGTTGACCTGATTACTGTGCTTGATTGACCAACCATCTCACCTGACCTGATTCCCACAGAGAATCAGTAGACTATTGTCAAGAGGAGAAACACCAAACTCATCAAAGCAATCTGGTCTTGACACATCACCTCCATGCCATGCCACAATTCATGCTAAAGGAGCCCTGACCAAGCACTGAGTGCATAAATTAACATTCTGCCCAGAAGCATTTTTATTATTTTTTTTTTTTACAGAAAATCCATTTTGATTGCTCTTAGAAAATATTCTGATATTCTGAGATACTGGAGCTTTGATGAGCTATAATCATAAAAAAAAAAAAAAAAACTTTGAAATGTTTAAGTATTACTTCTGCTTGTGTGAGTAATACAACAATTCATACCTAAAGAAAAATGTGTAAGTGTGAGACCATTAGTTTTAAGAACTATAAATGAACTTGTCTTAAACTCTATATTGATAAACTTAAACACAAGATCAGCTTAAAACAAGTGCAGGTATTTTTACTCAAGGTTTTATATGGTTTCATATTTTACATTGCGATAACATCTCTTAAAATGTATTAATAAAAATCAACAAAAAAGAGAAAATATTCTTCCACTCAGTCACTCCACTGGTAAATGAAGCAATTCTGAATAAGTTCTGGCCAATTTGCACAATCACGTCACACCTAAAAATCGTTTCCTCATACAGTACATCTCAATTCTCTTTATAGACCACACTTATTGAAGTTGTAGGGACACTGCATGTTTTGAGAGGAAACTGCCCTTTCTACATACGGCTCAACACACAACTTAAAAACAAGTGCATAAATGGATTGTTACATGCTCATTCCTACACATATTTAAACTGATATTAAACTTCCTAAAATTTTGTTTTTTTAGGGCATGTTCGGCTTTATACTGGGATAAAAAATAAAGTATTCCAAAGTTTCTGTAGAAATCTCTCTTTAGAGAACATCTACATAAATATATTTGTCCTGCATTTCATACTAATAAAAGACTAATAAAAAAAAGTGTATTTATGGAAATGTAATTAAGCCAAGCATTTCCATACCACACAAAAAAACAGCTTGTAAGCATATCAGCAAACATATACCTTGAAATAAATAAATTAAAAAAGGCCCATTTGGGGGGAATTTTATTGAATTAAAATTTCTGCCAGTACAGGTTGTCACCAGAAGAGGGCAGTAGTCATACGTTTATGACTCCACTTTTAATAAATTGATTCTATAATTTTGTAATTGTTTTGTAAAATAAGAATTTTTCTGGAAAAGGGGAACAATGACGATTTTTTGCCTCAAAATTAGTTTAAAAATAAATAAATATATAAAATTAATAAATTCACTCACAATGAAAAACCCGTAATGTTTCTGGACTCTTAATGTAATTTGCATCTCGTTTGTAGTCCATTAGGTGAAAAATTGAAACATTTACATAGATATTTTACAATTTTCACAGCTTAGAAACAGAACAGAGTTTGTACAAAGAAAGGGGCAGTAATACACCTCAGAAAATGTCAGAATAAAGAATGAGAGGAAAAATTAACAAAACAAGGAAATTCCATAGACCCAGTTAAATGTGTGATCTATGGTTCCAAAATCCAATAAAGTTTGACAATGATGAAAATTTGGCCCCTTAGCGCTTTAAACTAAAATACAAACATGAGCATGCAACTGTAACCCATCTTGCACCACTTACCAGTTACAAACAATGATCAAAACATCATTAAAAAAATATAAATGGGTAAAATAAAAGCAGGGTATTACTTCTAGGTATGGAGCCTTGTAAAGAGAATGTTAGAACAAGGAAAAGCTTCATTATATAAAAGCAGTATACCAAATGGAACCAAGTAATCTGTTAAATACATAAACCTAATCAGAAAAACCATAAATGATCAGTTATGCAGCAGTGTGGATGTACAGAGAAGGAACTAGTGTGAAGAGAGAGACCAGTGTAAAGGACACTGAAGTTTAGCTGGTTGATTCAATCTTTGTTAGTTCAGTCCCAACATCTCCTTAGGCAAGATATGATGATAAAATCCTCAGTTTGTGTGCATGTACACAAGAAAAAAAGGAGAGCAAGAGACAGTAGAAGATAAAGTAAGAGCAAGATAAAGACCTTTAAAGAGGTCAAGTTGATTCTGAACCATTTTGGTTTCGTCGGTTAAAGAGACACATGGTCTGCCCCACTTTGTCGCAGTATGAGAAGGGCCTTGAATCTGCCGGTTGGGTCCATCCTGTGCACTCCATGTTCGAGAGTGGGGGTATCTGGGAAATTTATACTAAATCTAAAGCAAAAAGAGTTGGAAATTTTAATATCTATGCCAACAAACAGTTGGTGCTGGTCGTTCATATTCATCCATAATTTTCTATAACGTATTTATTTTTTAAGTACAAGTTACTCAAACTTACCAGGTGCTGCCGCCTTCACAGTACGATGTGATGAGCAGCTACTTGCCGTGATGATCAAAGGGGATACTATTCTGAGGGGAAGATAGAAAAATGTTATTACATTTTTAACATTTATTTATACATTAATTACTTTTCAGTATTTTTGCCTTAAAATGGCCTTTGGAGATTTCTTTGTGCATGTAGTTTGTGAGTTAAATGTGAGTTGATAAACTATGACCTTAACAAAAAACCCTTCAAGCCCAGTCAGAGGTTAGATAGATGCAAGATGACAGGTCAAAAGCAGATCTAATCTGTACCTGTGAGGTGGACATGCGCGAGGTGTCTTGCCGTCCTGTCAGGTCTGATGAAGAGATGTTAACAGGAGCACCACGATGAAGCCTCATGCTCGATCTATACACAAAGACAGGAAAACACACTAGGTATACATGCTCACCTGTGTGTGATGTGGGAGTAAGGGGTGTGGGTGGGGCGCCGTCTTGTGTGCCACGTGGTCTCCCAGAGGCTGATGGGATGCCGCTAGCGGCAGGATTCCTGCTGTGCCTCAGTCTGTCCTCCCGGTCTCTCCTCTCTCGCTCTGCCTCCTCTGCTGCACGGTTAGCACCCTGTTAGAAAAAAACATGAAGAATAAAGATAAAACTGTACAGTGCTTAAACAAAAAGGTATATTCCAAAGTAGTGTTAAACTGATTAAATAAACATTATAATTTTAAAAGCACATAGTACTTACAAATTTGAGCATGTTCCAATCAAGACATAATCGTATGAGAAGCCCTGTCTGTGGAACAGGTTCCTGAAAAGCTGCCTGAGGTAGGAGTAGTCAGGCTTATCATCAAAACGTAGTGAGCGGCAAAAGTTGAGGTATGTGGCAAATTCAGCTGAAAAGAGACAAACAGACAAAAACAAGATATTTATCATTTAAGTGACAGACAGACTATACAATTACAATTATTCAAGCCAAATTGCAGAAACCATAAAAAAATCTTCAGATTTCTCTAATATTTTTGAAACAAATACAAATATTCAGCTATAGCTATATTCTTTATGTGAACCTGGCAAATGAGACAAAATAGCCACATTTCTCTGCATCAATACTAGTATCAGACTTGATATCCTGCTCATTGTATTTGCTCAATCATAAAAAATACTGTCCTTATATTTTAAAGAAAAACAAAGGAGTAAGTCAAATACATACAGGGATAGCCCTTGCAGAGAACTTCGATAGGCGTGGACATTTTCTTTTCACTGATGCGCTCGTATTTCTGTCTCTTGGTGGCAGCCTTCAGGCCCTGCCATAATAAGTAACATAAGTTAGTGATGGGGGAACAATGAAGCTCTGTAGCTTGATACACTCTTGTATATATTGTTTCAATATTTGGGGTCGAAGCTTGTGTCCCGCTGCCAATATCACGTGACTGATGACATTGTTTTTTTTAGGACCAAAGCAACATATATATAATGATTTACTACTAATACAAGACAATGTTGTTACATGATAAAGACACATGACAGTCTTCGTCCCCCCCTGCTTAGTATTTGTGGCCTTCATGAGAGACTTAAACACAAGATGAGATGACATACTGTACTTCAAATTGCAATCAAACAAGTAAACTATTCACAGAAGCATGAGTGTACATGGCTGTTCTAATTCCTGCAAATCACAGATGTCGCTATTCCTCCCAAGAGCATTATTTTAATGCTTTGAATAATTTTTGACACATTAAAGAAAGCCTCACTGTTGTTATGACTTCATTCACCCATCACTAGTGTTAACAGAAACAGGGATATGCGTCAATGACTAAATGTTCATCATAAGACAAAAATGCATCTGTACATGCCCCAAGATTCATGTTGGAAGCTAATCAGCATCATGCAAATATCCTTAACTCTAGAATCTTTACCTATGCCCAGATGGGTATTAATAGAAGCGTAGCGAGCAGTGCCAGTCAGGTTCTTGTTCTCCCTGTATGGAATGTGCTGATGGGTACGAGCATCTCTGTACTTCTTCGCCAGACCGAAGTCAATGATGTAGACCAGGTTTCCTTTCTTCCCTAGTCCCATCAGGAAGTTATCAGGCTTTACATCTCTGTGGATAAAGTTCTTCGAGTGGATATACTCTATGCGGCTGATCTGTAGGGAGGACCAAAAAAAACTATTTAATAAAAAAATTGGTCACAGTGGCCATGCATTGATAACTCTCAAAAGTTTTTTGTTCATGGAGTGGCAAAGTGGATGCATTTTGAAAAACTGGATCAAAAATAATCTCTTATGTTTTCAAGATATTAATAGTATTTGCAACAAGATCATTTTTTTCTTTATTCCTTTTTTGCTACTCTGGGGCGGGTCTCTCACCATCTGGTCAGCAAGCAGAAGAACAGTCTTAAGGCTGAATTTTCTGGAGCAAAAGTTGAAAAGATCTTCCAGACTCGGTCCCAACAGCTCCATGACCATCACATTATAGTCTCCCTCTGCACCACACCACTTTATGGTAGGGATACCAACTGCCAAACAACCACCATTATTAATTAGAACACAATCAATCATCAATCTAGGATTTATTTTTTCATTTTGACTATCATTTAAGATATTTTCAAGTTTAAGAATTAAGAAAAAAAAAAGAAAGAAAAAAAAAACACAATTGTGTATATTACCTCCTCCCTGCATCATCTTGTAGATCTTGCTCTCTATGTGAAGCTGAGGATGCTTTGTCTTCACACATTCCAGTTTGATGGCAACTTCCTCCCTAACTGAAATGTCAGTGCCTGAAACGAGATAAACAGAAAGAAGAGACTTATTAGGTCTGTAAAACATGTCGAAGTATGTAGCATCTGTAGCTGAAGAGACTTGAATGACCGTAAACTTAAAATATGTAAGCCATGTCGATGCTGTAGAAAGTACAAGACTTGCTGATGAGGCTTCCAATAACCATTACATTTAGGCATTTGGCAGACGCTTTTATCCAGAGCGACTTACAAAAAAGTGAAAAGCCTCACCTACTGGTGCACCATAAGCACAACCTAAACAATAAGGAAGCACAAGTATCAGGCAATATTAGGATCTATTTTTCATTGTTCATTTTTCTACTTTCTTCAGGTTTTTTGCTGCTTTTATTTGTTCATTTGTCAAAAATGTTTGAAAACCTTTAATGGTACTGTAAATGACTGTTTCTACTACTGCCTGCATATCTACTTTCATTATCCAATGACAATAAATAGAAACCCAAGGGGTGTGATATGAGTTAATCTAAAAAGAAAACTTGTATATAACTGAAATTTGAATCATTAATTGACAAAACACAACTGAACTCAAAAAAGTCAAACAGCTTACTAAGCTTTAAGCCAAAGAGAACAACTTCAATTTTTTCAACACACAGTCAAAAGACCTGTTACACAGGGTTTAGTGACGGTATCTGTTTCGAATGCAAACAACGCTTCAGTGGCAAGAAGATAAACAAGTCCTGACAATCACCTCCTGCCTTAACTAGGAGCTTCAGTTTCAGGTCAAAATTGGTAACAAGGAACATGCTTGGTCAGATCCTCCTCAACAGATACAGATTTAAGTAGAAGCATTCTCCTGGCACATTGTTGAAATAGTGAGCAGGTCAAGACCCATCCTCCTCTGTGAGCAATGTAAACTGTGCAGTGTTATCTGCTCTACTATAGCCTGAGAGACTCTGATAGGCAATGTATTGTCCAAAAAAAAATTACACGATGTGACATGATGAAAGGAGGCACTTGTAAAGAAAAGAAATTCTAAACTCATTTCTCTATGTGACTGAGGCAGATAAGACACAGAACACTCACCATATGGCTTGAACGCGTGAGGATTATGTAAGTGGTAACATACTGAAGCACTGATGTAAGGAGGTGCAAATTTTGCATGAATGGAGCAGAAGAATTGTTTTCTAGGTGAGTCACTCACCTGTGGCCTCCCTATTGCCCAATGACGCGTGTGTGCCTGTGTGTGTGCTAGAAACCAGCTGATAAATCCTTAACACAAAACAATGGTCAAAGATAGTTATGGAATATTTTTATGTGAATACTGCTAGGCTGAATTTTTGTCAAAAAAACAAACAAACAAAAAAAAAACGTTTGTAACATTCATAACATACACAAAAGTACATTTAAAATCCATGACTAATTTCTCACAACATTCGTCACTGATGAAATACACAAATAACCCTAAGAAGTTAATTTCATCTACAGACCCGACATAAAACACAATGACACGAAAGTAAAATCTATAAATGCACCGCTTTTTTTCATGGCTGCAAATTATTATTATTATTTTTTTTTTACACCTTTATTTTCAAAAGACAACCCTGTCAATCAACATGTACTCTGACACATACACTGTCGTCTTTAAACTTTCCATAGCTTCTGTTTTTTTGTTATTAAGGAAAATCCTAGAAATAAAAATAGACAACATTCTAAAAATGTTTTTTCTTAAATATGAAACAGTCACCACCACAGTAGGTTATAACATACAGAATATATACACTTATAATTGTGAAAGTGAGTTCCACTAAACTAAATTGACTGGTTATGCAGTGCGCTAAGAGTGTTTATATTTAGTAGGACATTTCATAAGCTGTTCTATTAGCAACAGCAATAAACATAGACAGTTCATCAGTTTTCATCTACACAATCAACCCATGGCTGTGGTGACAATTATTTACTATCTAGCAGGGCAGCTATTCAACAAACTAAAACCTGACGTTTAACAACAAAAACCCTTCAAAAGCCCTCGTTTTCTTAGTTTCAACTTTACGCCACTCCAACGTTCCCGAATCCCTGAGAAGAATTCGGGTCCTTTCGTCGAACTTCAGTTTTCACCATCACTTTTCTAACGTTCCAGAAAACAAACCGCCACAATATTAGCCCCGACTGATTTTATCACTCGACCCGCTCGCTACTATAGCTCTCCTGTTGTCACAGGCCTTCCATTCTCACAGTGGAACACAAACGTAACGTGATGATGTCACTTCCTGTAGCAACGACTCATCGAAACCGGAACTTAAAAACGTTACTCATTTTGTTGAAACGTAACGGGACTACTACTTATAACAATATTTAACGGTAAATAAAAACATATATAAAAACCCTTATTCTGTGAATAGTATAATTGCATAATATTAAAGCTGATAAAAATAATAATATAATTTTCTTTAAATAAATATATACAGTGGGACAAATAATTATTTCATCCCCTGCATATTTTGTAGGTCTGTCCACTTACAAAGAAATTATGGTTTATTGTAAAGGATGGAGACAGAATATCAACCAAAATCCTAACTAACAAATAAGTGCACATGATACAGAGGTTATAGATTTGCATTTCAATTAGTAAAATAAATAATATGATTCCCAAGCAAAACATGACTTACTACTTGGTCGAGAAATCCTTGTTGGCAAACACAGAAGTAAGACGTTTCTTGTAGTTGGTTACTGAGTTTTCACACATTCCTGGAGTAATCTTGCTTTACTTGTAAATCTTCTCTAAATCCCTAAGGCCTGGAGACAGGATAGGCCACCCCATGACCTTAATATGCTTTTCTTGAGTCACTTTTTGTTGCCTTGAAAGTATGTTTTGGGTAATTGCCACCCATCCATGACCCATCTTCAAGAGGTTCTCATCTAAAATTTTACAATGCACAGACCCGTCCAAGTCAGAGAAAAAAATAAGTTAGCCTGTACCTTTAGCAGTAAAACAGCCCCAAAGCATGATGTTTCCACCTCTGTGCTTGATTATAGGGATGGTGTTCTTATGGTCATAATTGAACCGTAGTTGCAAAACTGCTCAATTTTGGTCTCATCTGACTACTGCACTTTCTCACACTTCTTCTCTGTTCATTGGAAAATTTCAAATGTGCTTGTACATGTGCCTTCTTGAGGAGGGGGACCGTGCGGGCGCTGCAGGAATTTAATCCATTGGGGCATATTGTGTTACCAATGGTTTTTCTGGTGACTGTGGTTCCAACTGCCTTGAGATCATTCAGAAGTTCCTCCTGTGTAGTTCTTGGCTGATCCCTCGCTTTTCTCATGGTTATCATTACCCCATGAGGTGAAATCCTGCATGGAGCTCCAGACCGAGGGTGGTTGATGGTTATGTGGTATTTTTTCTATTTGCATATAATTGCTTCAACGATGATGGCACGGTGGTGTAGTGGTTAGCACTGCCGCCTTGCACCTCCAGGGACCTGGTTCGATTGCCGTCCAGGCTTGATTTCCGTCTCTGACGGAGTTTGCATGTTCTCCCCGTGCTTGGTGGGTTTCCTCCGGGTACTCCGGTTTCCTCCCACAGTCCAAAGACATGTAGGTTAGGCTAATTGGCATTCCCAAATTGCCCGTAGTGTGTGAGAGTGTGTGGCCTGCGATGCATTGGCACCCTGTACAGGGTGTATCTTGCTTCGTGCCCTAAGCCTCCTGCACTGCAAAATTCCCAGTGTTGATTTAACACCCCAAGTGTTTATATATGACCTAATGGTCACGAATGTACTCTGAAAGTGTTAAATCAACACTCTGGGTGTTAATTCATGACTAAGGATTTTACAGTGTGAGATAGGCTCCAGGCCTCCCGCGACCCTGGATACAGGATAAAGCGGTATAGACGATGAGTGAGTGCTCCAGTGATTGTCCCATTCTCACCAATCTTCTTGCTTCTTGCCCATCATATTGAGGGTTGAATAGTAGATAGAGATTATGTGGACAGGTGTCTTTTATATACATAATGAGTTGCTGTTAGGAGCACCTACTTAAATTAATCTCTGTGCCACATGAGTACATAATGAGTCTGAGGGTAACAGAATTCGTTTTGGTTGGTAATGAAACAACAGACTTACTGTAATGCAACTCAATTTATAACAACTATGTAATTATTTCCTTTTCCTGGATTTTTCTTTGTAAGTAGGCAAACTTACAAAAACTGTAGGGGATAAAATTATTATTTTCCTGCAGTGTAAGAGCATCAATTATTAAATTACACCACAGGTTATTGAAATGCTGTTACGAAGTGACAATTGTTGTTTCCTCCCACTGTATAAAGAAATGCAGAATAGGATAATTATTGTTTCCAAATTGCCTATAGTGTGAGAATGAGTTTAGTGTGTGCGCAAATGTGCCCTGTGATGGATGTGCACCCTGTCCGGGATCTACCCTGCCTCATGCCCAAAGAATCCTATAGAGAATTAATTTATTATTATTATTATTATTATTATTATTATTATTATTATTATTATTATTATTATTATTATATGCGCAATCATGTTTTTAATAAAAACAGGAAAAGTACTGTTGGCATTATACAGTTTCAAATGTATGGTTTAAACATATATTTGGGTTATTTGATTATGTGATTGTATTATACAATGTGTGGCCAAAGGGTTGTGGACACCTGACCATCTTCTTATGTACTTTTTAAATGTTCCATTCCAGATCTAGTCTCCATTTTCTGTTATAGCAATTGCTGTTGGGAATTGCTCATTAACTATAAGAGCATTAGTAAGGTCAGGCACTGATGTCATGTGCGGAGGCCTAGGGCACAATTCGGGTTTCAGTCCATCCCCAGGGTGTTCTTCCATTCCATCCTTGGAAAACCATGTCTTCATGGAGCTCACTTTCTGCACAGGGGCATTGTTTACAAGATACATTCACTCAGTTTATATTCATCTATTTCTTACAAGTTCACTGCTGTTACCTTCAAACATAAATCTGTTTCTGTATTGCACTGACTTCTGATATTTTTATACAGACCTTCTAGATTTTATTGACAAAATAAACCATTGAGAGAAAGAGAAACCTTATTTTGCTTCTTCTGTATGTTTGCACATATGGTGGCATTGAAAGAAATGGACAGATTGCCATATAGTTTATATTCGGTAGTATTTAATGATCGGTCTAAAAAGTTCAACAGCTGGATTATGTACATAACACATCTATGCTGCTATTGCTAGTGCTTGTTTTTGTCATCATTTTAGAAGGGATTCCTAATGTGTAGAAAAAGAAAACTTAAAAAAATGCGAGAGGCAACATCTCCTTTTTGTTTTCCACGGAACTCGTTCTTGTGAACATGATCTGTTAGGCATGTGGTACTATTTGTTCTCATCCGTCGCACGCAGTCAGCCCCCACAGCGCCACGCCCACCAGCTGGCTGATAGGTAGGGAATATCTTATTGGTTTCTCAACAGCCAATCAGAACGCCTCTGCTCGCCTCTAGAGTCCAAGATTATTGCGTAACTGGACACGCACGTGTTCTACAACGCGCTGCTCGCGGGGTCTCAGATAAACAAGCAGGTTTATTGCCTTTAACTGCTCGTTGTGTGTGAATAAGAGAGAGAGAAAGAGAGAGAGAGAAAGGGTGTGTGTGTGTGTGAATAAGAGAGATAGAAAGAGTGTGTGTGCGCCCTTCGATGGATTTGCACCCCTTCCAGAGTGTACCCTGCTTTGTGCCAAACTCCAGCCCACCGCAGGATAAAGCGTTTTAGACGATGATGATTGATTGAGTGTGTGAACTACTGTTGTACTTCCAGCACTGGATTAGAGAAGAAAGCACATTGATCTATGTCCATAAATACATAGACTGTATTTATTTCATAAATGTATTTTGATCAATTTATGTCATAAACAGGACGAGGTATTAAGTTTCAGAAGATACACATTAATATGTAATCAAATGACCATCTCTTTATATGGCCACCATAGATGATAGAATTGAAGAGAAATTAAATATTTTATTTAATTACCTTGTATAATAATAATAATAATAATAATAATGTTAGTCTTTCGGCTACTTTCAGGTACGGTTTTCTCCCAAAGTTCAAAGACATGCAGATTAGGCTAATGGCATTCCCAAATTGTGTGTGTGTGTGTGTGTGTGAATGAGCGTGTGAGTGTGTGCCCTGCGATGGATTGGCATCCCATCCTGGGAGTACCGCGCCTCGTGCCCTAAGTCTCCTGTGATAGGGTTCAGGCCCCCGGCAACACTGTATAAAAGATAAAGCGGTATAGACGATGAGTGTGTATTAATTTTTAATTAATATCAATTGTTAATTATACAGCATTTAAGCAATGACCTAGTACAGTGAGGCATTTCAAATATTTTATAACATAACGGACAAGGTGTTTGACATGGATCCCTTAAGCGTTCTTTATTATTATTTTTTTCTGAAAAACTACAAGAGTTTCCCTATTAAAGGCAAGTTTGGAATGTTAAAACATTATATTAATGTAAATTATGAAGGCCATGATGTGATATTTCATGCTTATTGACCAATCAGCTTATATAAGCATAGCCCCAGCATTAAAGCATGTATCTGAATTAACTTTGTATTGGATTTCTCTCTGACTGAAGCCATAAAAAAAATCTTTGTTGATGATGACATCTAGTGGCCATTATTGGGAATTGTAGCAAAATTAGTATTAGTAAAAAGACAAGCTGGCAGTTGTCTAAAGGGTTTGTTTAAGTATTTAAAGTAAGAGAATGTAATCAAGTAAGATAATTTAATTAGTCATATTATGTAGTCGATTTGTATTTGAATGAGGTTTTCACACTATTTATACTGTGATACTGTAACTTTGATTTAAACAACTTTACACTATTAATTGCATGAATAGTACAATAATGCTTTATAAATTTTGTCAAAACCTTCTGTATATGCTTATAAACACGTTACAGTTCACTATAAAAAAATTTAAAAATCATACTCAATTTCTTTTACAGTACTTCTCATTTCCTACTCCCCAGACCCCTGAACACCAAACATCCTCTTTGTGAGAGAACTCTTTGAATAAACGATGCTTAAAAAAGAAAGAAAAGATAAACACAGGCCTCGCCTTCTGCAATTGTGACCAAGCTGCTTTGACATATTCTTGTCTCTCATCTGTTTGCCTTCAGGCTGAAATGTTTTTCTTTTTCTTTGGTGAACATTTTTAAGGGTCATCTACTATGCAAAATTCACTTTTATCTATTGAAATCTGTTGTTTAAAGGATATATTGCAGTGTATTATTCCTCTATCTCTTTCTTCATGGTGACGTCAGCCGTTCAGGGTGGCCCCCACTGCTATTTTTTATTTTTTTTGTAAAATGAGGTAAGAAAGGTAAGATAAGTCTTTTTTTTTTCTCGTCTTTGTGCTCTTGTTGTTTTCCCTTCAATCCCTCCCTCTTGGCTGTATCTGTGCCCCTCCTTCAATCATCCACCCTTCTTGTGCACTCTCTCTCTCTCTCTTGAACTCCCTCTCTCTTTTCCCCCCTCTCTCATTCCTGATGGCATACAGGGTTTGGGATTGCAGGAGGGAGATGTCTCACACAGCCTGACATAAAAAAAAACCCTCTTAGAGAACAACAGCAGAATCCATCGTGCAAAAAGAAGAGGAATCCTAATCTGCTTTTAGCTCGACCATTTCCAACTTTAGAGGTAAGTGTCAGAACAATGTATGCAATTTATCAATATCCTTGAATATTTGGAAGTACGACTTTTGGCTAGAATGAGTGATATTGGAATTTGTATCAGAGCTTGTCTTTTTTGCTGCTTGTGTGATGGGCATGGAACCCTCGGTACATATTTATTATTCAAACAAAAAATAAAAATGCACATTATTTGAACATGTACTTTTTATTGCAGCAATAATCTTCTTTTTATTTTTTAAAAAACATTTTACCAACCTATTTGATTAAAATTGCCATTAAATTCCACTTGACATTATTTGCATTATCATTATTTATAGTCATAATAACTTTGATAATGGTAAGGTTGTACTTTCCATTATTTAGCAAAATTTGAAAATTGCAACCACCCTTGACTTTGCTTTATGGTTCCCACTTTAAGACCAATCAAGCATCAGATATCAAATAAAAATCTTAAATATTTCTAAAAATCAGCCTGCAAAAACAAGGCAGATCCAAGTTCTCATATGATGTAATTCTCCAATAATATGGTGATTCAGTGATGAAATCTCTTGTAGCTGGAAAATATTTAACTGAACCACAGGCCAGGAGATGAATCTAGGTCAGGGATTCTTCAGCCATGCAATCATCAAGCCCAGTTCAAAGTGCTTTATTACTGGGAGCGGCTCATGCAGACAGGCTCGAAGAAACATTGTCAGTGCTTTAAGAAACAACATTTTCATCACTTCAAATATGGGCTGATTAACAAACACACAGTTATAATGAAAAGAGACTTGTCTCATTCTCATTGTACACCACTGTCTAATTTATTCTAAAACTACTGTTAGTTTTGGCTAAACTTTCACATGATTGTTAAGGGACCTCACGGAGTGACTTCCGAGGTCATGTGCTTCCAATCAGATTTTTATACAGGATAGACATGCAACGCTTTGAAAAATATTTTCCTGACTTGGGCTTAATGCAAAGCCCTTCTTTCTCTTTTCACCCAAACGGTAGATCAGACATCAGAAATGATTGGGAGTAATTGAGGTGGAATTATTTGTTGTTTCTGATTTCATTTTTCATTCAGCTCCACATGCAGTTCAATGACATCTTTAAACATCCATTCACACACAGCAGACAGGATGTTTTTGTCTCTGCTGGTCAGGTTAGAGGAAAACACACACACACACACACACACACACACACACACACACACACACACACACACACACACACACACACACACACACACACACACACACACACACACACACACACACACACACACATTCCTGGAAATAATTAATAATATCAGTGTTACACAAATCATTCTCAGGCACTTCATGTGTTAAGGTTAAGACGTGCTTCACAAGTGGAACTTTTCATATATGTGTGGAAGTGGTTCATATGATTCATGCATTTCCACAATAATTTACATTAATTTCTTAAGTCATTATTTATACTTTGCTGCAAGCGCAATTTCAGAGCATAACTGGCAAGAAAAACAACAACAACACAACGACAACGACAACAACAATAAAATTATATTATAAATATGACACATTTAAAGTAATACTGTACAACAATTTTCCCTTTATACCATTATTTGTTTCTATATCATGTAGACTTGTTGGTGCATGTACTCAGGCTGTGGGCTGAAATTTACTGCCATAGAATATCCCATCTTTTTCTTCTTGAAGTCTAATACTCCCTTTCATGCTCCCTCTGCCCGAGAGTAGCTCTTCTTCTTACTGGGTTTTTATTATTTATTTATTTTTCCCGAACAGCATTACAGCATGAGTGCACACTAATAGAAGAATTCCTATCAGTAAAGAAAGTGCACAAGCAGGTGGTGGATGTTATTAGAGGATCTAGTTCTAGTGCGCTCTCATCTGGCACCTAGAAATATAAAACCTGTTAGAGCTCACATTCATGGTCACTTGTCCAAACTTTTGGTCTGTACTGTGTATATATATATATTTAATCCTTATATATAAAACAACTCTTAACTCTTTGTTCACCACTAGTGAGCAAGTGTAGCATGTCTGGCCCTTGGCAAAAGCAGATACATATCTTTTTAATCTATTGTTTGCTTCAGTTGTTGACTTGAATAGCCCTGAATCAGCACATTTGAAAATAAAAGTGGTGTAATATGATATGAGGAAAGGCGTTGGTCGCTGATTATTTAAAGCTTGGCATGGTGTAGTGAGAAGCAATAACAATCTTATGTAAGACATTTACGGTCAGCTCACAGCACATAAACCAACTTTTTGGCTGGAGCGAAGGCGCCACTGAATGACGTGCTGTACGGGTAAACACGACCTCCAGACCTTGACATCCGCAGGAAGGAGAGAGGATCTGAATCAAGGATATCAGATGTGGAATTATAAACATGAATGAGCATGGAAAGGGTGGACGAGCAGATTATCTGGACAAAATGCAAGACAAGTAGAAATCACAAATGAGGCAAAACACCACACACACACACACACACACATCCAGTCACAGGGCATCTAACTGTACGAGTGTTGGATTGTCTGCCTGATCAGAGATGAGGAGCAAGAGAGGGGCACATGACATACAAGTGAGCACATCAGAAGATTAGTGAGGGATTAATGCACCCTTCAAAGCCCACAAAACCCGTTGAACTTCCACAGGTTTTACCCTTCGGTATCTCTCAGACAGAGTTCTTACACACCACATAGGGTGCTTTGTGATGCTTGAAGCATGAAAGGATTACTTATATGGCCTACTATATAGCATACACTCTCTGGCAACTTTAAAGGAAGACTCGTAGACACACTGAAACTGGACATCACTAATTGTGCATGTGAAGTAAGCTTGGCAAAAACATAGGACATTGTTTAAATAAAATATATATAATTATTTTTTGGCATTTAGAATGAAAATACAATGGCAACTTTGTGTTCTCGTTGTCTTTTCACGTGGAATATAGGGTTTGTTTTATGTGTCTATGGTATATTAGATATACTGTATCTGTGCTGAGAAAGTAATGATACTTACAGGAGCAGTACATGTAAAGTGCATGCCCTCCTGTTTGTGGGGAAGTTGAACAGAGCGCTTGTTGAAGTAGACCTGGCACAAATGTCATACTGTCAACCTTGTCTAAGTGTGTCATTTGCTTAGTCTGTAAATCTGCTCTATTTAGTGTCTGCTCCGCTAAAGGCAGTTACAATGTCCTGCATGAAGTATTTTTCCATTTCTTCCAGCTCAGGAGAGAAGACAACACCATTGCTGTGTATTTCAGTGTGTAGCCCAGACTGTTTGTGTTAAGTCTCCCACATTACTTGCTTTGTCTATATCCTGGTCTTTACTGGCACGGTGATAGTGTTGTGCATTGAGAAATTAGGTTCCTCGGAGAATCAGTGCCAGCTGGAGAACATCCATTCAGGGAGGCAGAAGCAGGAATGCCTTTGTCACATGTAACTATTCATTTATTTAAGTGATCCAACACTAGCTCTTGGGCTTGAAATAAAAAGGTCCTGATGAAAACTATAAATCTATATACGAACATTTTAATCAAGCCTATTCCCCTTTGCATTCAGTTTGAAACTTTATATGCAGGGAAATGCGGACATTACACTTGCGGACATCATGCCCTTTAATAGGAACACCTGATCATTTATGCTGTTATCCATTCAGCCAATAGTGTGGACAATACATGCAGATTCAGGTGAAGCTTATGAAGAACGTAGAATCTTCTTTTTGTTTTAGGTTTATACGGGATGGTGTTTAAAACAAAAAACACTGGGTGAGTGACGGCCATGTGGACGGTAATGCCTCGTTGATGAGTGGTCAGGGGAAAATAGTCTGATTGGTTCTAGCTGCCAGAGATGATGTACTGTACAGTAGTAACTGTTTAAGGTTACTACAGTACATCTGGATTGGCTACAACTGCAAAGACCACATCAGATTCCACTTTTGTCAGCCAAGAACAGGAATCTGAGGGTGTCCTGAACTAATATTATCTAATCGTTATCTGTATAAGTTTGGTGAGTTTTTGGAAACCTAATGTGGTTGTCTGCTGTTGTAGCTTATCCTCCGCAAGAGTTGATATGTTGTGTGATCTGGGATACTTTTCTGTGCAGCAGGGGTGTAAAGAGCGATTATTCTAGTTTGGTCATTCTCCTCTGATCACTCAAATTAACACGCCAAAGATTTATTTATTTATTCATTTATTTATTTTTGCACCCTTCTGTATAAACTTTAGCGATCACCACTATCTCAAATTACTCAAACCATCTACAGTAGCACCACACCCATACCCTGGTTAAAGTCACATAGATAAGATTTCTCCTTAATTCTGATGTTTGATGTGAACATTACCTGAAGCTCTTGTTCCGTATCTGCATGATTTTGTGCACTGTGCAGCTCTGACATGATTAGGTGATTGTCTAACTACAAAATGTTCAGGTGTACATGTGTTTCTATTAAATTGGTTGGAGAGTGTATATTTAACATTGATTTGAGATTAATATTTATGTCAGGAGTGTAAGGTGCACTGAGAATTCCTTTCTCTGAGCTGTTTTACCATTTTAGGTCTTTAGAAAAATCCTTTAAGACCAGAGCTAACACTTGTGTATGGATCCTGAATGTTCCAGTAAATCAATTTACTGCAGCAGCTGGACAAAAAAAATGTGGCTGCATGCAGAGCTTTGTTCCCCAGCACATTTGCTCATGCAAATTCCTCTCACAAAGCCCTTTAAACAGTTGACTAGACAGGAACCAGGCTGTTTCTTTTCCCCCTGAAAACAATCTCTTGAGCACACAAGTCTGCTTTAAAACAGCACATCAGAAAAGATCAGATGTATGGAACTGACCTTAGGTTAATTGGCACTATTCAAACAATTAATCACGTGAAGAAGTGGCGCATGGAATCTTGATGAGGTCTAAGACAAAGCCAGTGAAGGTGCTATTGTGTAATTGTTGGGACTGGTCAATCAATTGGGCCAAATGCTACTGTCAGGGCTGTTTTTCCTCAAGGTCATAAGGCCTTTCTGAGAGGAGCACATTAACCTTATCTTTATTTAGAAAGCGTCTGTTCTTTAGATGTGGTAAAGGAAAAAAAAAAAGTCAGAGTCTGTACAGTACATATAATATTTAGAAAATTCTGAAGATGAACTGTTAGGAGCCTCTCAATAATAAAACTCGATTAGCCAAAGCTGTGCTGAATTCAAGACACTTTCAGTTTAAATATCGAATTCATGATTTAAGCCATTACATTGCTCGCTTTACGAAGCCTAACGGCACTGATCCTGCACATACACTTTTAATTGAAACTTGGTCAATTTAATTAATGTAAAAAGCACCAGCTCATTCTGCTGTCTCTCGGTTCAGCAGATTCCACTCATGCCTACAGAACTCCTTTCAGATATTTCCTTCAGGATGAACATTTTAAAGTCTTTCATTCTTTCTGCAGTTAATGTATTATGTAACCAATCAAGGTCATTTTACTGACTTCATTTAATTTTTACTGTCCTTGTAAATGCTGTTTTAATGCTGTACAGCCTATGAACTGTATAACTCTCTGTATAAGACTTAAAACTACAGTATGTCTCCACCGACTTCACTTTCAAATCCTACAATATCCACTGTTAAGTATTTTAACATAAAAAATTTAATTTATTTATTTGAATTCTTCTTCTTATTATTATTATTTTTGCTGTCCAACAGTGAGCTGTTTTAGTATTGTCTTCATCACTGCTTCTGCATGGTAATTTAAAAGTGTCTGATCTGAGAATGAAACATTACTCATGGTCATGCAAACAATTTTTCATTGCATTTCCACTAGCAAAACATTCTAATGCATGTTTGTATTTAAAATAGAAGCAACCTGAAGGAAATCAACAAAGCAGGTTCCAAACCACTTTAAGATGATACAGAAAGATCTCAGACTGTCTGTTGAATGGTTTGGATAACTGAACCGTAATTATTGCCACAGCTGTTTAGAAAAAAAAAGCTGTTGTGTATAAACAACACAAGGCACAGTGATTAAAAAAAGACTACACACAAAAATTCCTGGTCAGAATGTAGTCACTTGCTTGAAGTTTGTATTTACAGACATGTCTCAGATGCCCCACATGTGCAAAGCTGAAGACTATAATTGTGGTAACCAGAGGTAGTTCTACCAGGTATTGACCTAGGAGGCGTTCTGTAATTACCTATGCAAACCAAAAATATGAGCTTTTTGTTTAATTTAATTCTCTCTTTTATTGTGCCTCAAATGTCATGTTTTGATAGACTTTTACACATACTGTAACAGATGGCTTGGGTATGCAGTCACCATGGGACCCCTGTGCCAGCAGTGAGTGTAGGATTACTACTACTCATGTGTGCAACACGAGTTGAACCATACAGTACCTCTTATACTGAGACAGACCGTGATCAGTATGACTCCAGAAATCACCACCAACCCGCAGACCATCAAGACACCAGGTATCAGCGCTTACATGTAGACCTTGACCATTTCCCAATCCACAAGTAAACCAAACTCCAGTTATAATACAATGCAAAAATCTATTGCAACCATCAAATAATACTGTTAATGAAGCCACTGATAGTAATAACAATAAATAAGGTGATCAGCTTTGCTCTTCTGCACCAACAGCAGGATGAAGGAATGTCAGCGATGTTGTGACCCAGGAGAGGAGCCTCCCCAACATGGCACCACTTACCCACAATACCAGGTTGTTCCACAGATAAACATCACCATCCTTAAAGGTACAAACTTTATGCATAACCATAATTTACAATAACATGTTGAATATGAGCAGATTTACAAAAAGTGCAAAAGTCTTGAGCCACCCCTCACGTCCTCACTTCCTCATATTAACTTACATTGATTACATTCAAGAAATTGGAACAAATGTTTTTTTTTTTTTTTTGCAACAGGCTGCAAAGTATCTAAAGATACAATTAAAAAACTTATTCCTCCTCTCATCTGTTCCAACAACTCAGGATTCAGCATCACCAGTATAATAATCACTTGCCTGATCATCTGGCATCATCTGCACTTGTTTCTCACTGGTTCATGCTTTAAGTAAACTGTTTTTTTTTTTTTTTTTTTTTAATTCTTGAATAATTCATAGGTCACTGTGTGGTTTAACAAACAAAAAAATTCCTGTGAAACTGGTCAGGTACAGGGACTAGCCTGAAAATAAGGGCTAAAAACTTGCCAAAATTGAGAGGCAAAAAAGTCCTTCAGGAAACCTCCTCAAAACTATATTGGAAGTAAAGTACGAAGAAATGACAGGTGGCTCAACACTTTTGCACAGTATTGTATTATATATACTGTACACCACTGTGCGGGAGTCAGGTCATGATCCTTGTCAGGATGTTGTGTAGATGTTTGCGTAGGAGTCTTCCTTTGTCCACAAGGGGGCAGTGTTGCTTGGAGCAAACCAGAATTCGCAACACAAAAAAGAGAGCTTTGTTAAAAAAAAAATAATAATTTTTAAACAATTTTCTCTCAAGCATTTTTTTATGTATTCATTAATTTATTCCGCAATAAGCAGTATCACAAGGATTATATACTGCAGGACTGAACAAATCAACAAATGTAGCAATAAGTGGAATAAAGGTTTCCTTCAATAAAAAAGGAGCTACATCACATACATTTTCTTTTCTTTACTTCAAGTTGCATTTTTAGGACAGCTAAACCAAATATAAAGCCACAATTTATAATTGCACAAGTTGCAATATCTTAATTGTAGTTTTCTGTAAATAAGTAAATATTTGATAAAGTCATCACATTGCCATGGTGCAAAACGTTTTTCTATCGAACCTTATACTGTACTGTGGCAGTGCAACATTTAAACTGCTTGAAGCCTGGCAAATACTTTAGCATTAGATCTCTTTGTCTTTTCCATGCAAAATTTGTCCCAAGTACAGCAGACATGGTTAAAAATAACAGTAACAATGAAGGAGTTATTGATATTTACTTTATGCACTCAAATTGTAATGCAGAAACATCTTATATAAATGCCTATATTCATAGACACCATGTACAGTACAATGCAATGTACAGTAATATGCTATCCAAACTTGCAGTATGTTAATGCTTCCTCTCCCACTCAGGGGAAAAAGGAGAAAGTGGCCAGCGTGGACCCTATGGCAAAGTAGGCAAGACAGGGCAGGGAGGCCCAAGAGGACCCAATGGCTTAAAGGGCTCCAAGGGCAATATGGGAACCCCAGGAGATCCCTGTAAATCCTACTATTCTGCCTTCTCTGTAGGCCGAAAGAAAGCCCTGCACAGCAACGACTACTACCAGACGCTGGTGTTTGACACAGAATTAGTCAACCTCTACGGGCATTTCAACATGTTTACAGGCAAATTCTTTTGCTATGTGCCAGGAATTTACTTCTTCAGCCTCAATGTGCACACGTGGAACCAGAAGGAGACGTACCTGCATCTGATGAAAAATGAACAAGAGATGTCCATCCTGTATGCACAGCCCAGTGACCGCTCTATCATGCAGAGCCAGAGCCTGATGCTGGATTTGGAGAGGGACGATGAAGTCTGGGTTCGCCTCTATAAGGGCGAGAGAGAGAATGCCATCTTCAGTGATGATTTCGATACGTATATCACATTCAGTGGCTACCTCATCAAAGCCAAGAATGAAGGTTAGCAGACCTATGTATTGGCAGGTGTAAAGTAAATTGGCAGGTGTATAGAGCCATGGACATAACAGCGATTTGCTTATTTTATATATTTTATATTGGACATTTATTTATAAAAAATATTCTTCCGGATTTATTTAATCTGAGCATAAAGTATACAGTGACAGGGGAACATTAGGGGTGATGGGAGCATAACGATGAACCAAGGGCCAAATAAAGTGTGGCTTATGACCTCTATTACTCTGTTATACAACTCTGTTATATAAAAGAATCATTTTATGAAGCTTAGCCACCAAAGAGAATGGTGTTATTGCGGGTTTGTTTCACAGGTCAACACAACACAGGTCTACGTGTCTTCATTATGGATTTGGTGCCTCATTTTGCACTAGTTGATGGGATATGTTGCAAATGGTGCTCTGATCAAGTACGATGCAGTTCGATGGTACTGTTGAACAAGCACATCTTATCTGTAATAGAATTCTCTAATAAATGTATTTTTGTATTATTAGACATTTTTTATGGCATTATTTCCCCACTTGAATAATAGAAAAGAATGCAAATACACTCTGAGATAATTTCAGAAAATAGTACTTAAAGAAAACATATATTCTTATGTAACTTATTAATGGTTTGTTACTTTGTTGCTTCATCAAATCCTTCCTGAATACTAAATTCTATGAGATGAGAGGATTTGGTTCTCATGGCACTTTACATGAAATCCTTAATAAAAGGCAAAGTGGAGGCCTCAGGAGGAGGCATTTTTATTGTCAACAGCTGTAAATGTTCTTTCTCTCCTTGACATTAATGGAAAATGACTCCAGGCCAGTTATTTAAACATCCCTTAAATTTTCCCAGTTCCAAATATGATGCACATGTTAATGATTATGCATATTTATTCGATTAAAACATAAATAATTAAATCATACAAACAGCAGGAATTGACACTTTTATATAAACTGGTGTTATGTACAGTATGTTGGAGTGTCTTTATTTTCACCGGCACGGGTGGACTATGAGTAAGTACACTTGACCCAGACGAATCTTCCCCGGCAGAGGTTTGTAGATATATTAAAGTCCAATTCCTTCACACCCTGTCTGCTTAAAGCCAGATGACAACCATCACACTCTCAACAGCAAATTCAGACCCACACTTATTTGAGATGCAGACATTTGCCTTTGACTTTAACTGCTGTAAGTACAGTACGGTAGCTTTAATCCAGCCATTAGCTTTGACAGATTGATAACAGTCATTAATGGCCATTGTCAGTGTGTGTGGTGCGCTCACTTTCAGTTTTATTACAGTCATTAAGACATATAATATGATAATGCATCACAGCTATGCACATAACACATGACAAGTTTAATAGCATGTGGGTAAACAAAGCTGTGATGCAGTCCAGATGTCAATGTGTTTGATGCTGATTCTGGCATAAAACTTACACATATGAAACAAAAATAAAGCAACTATCAACAGCATATTTTGTTTTGTCTTATTTTACCTTGAATTCTTTTCTGTTTTTTTTTAATATTAGGAGCAATATTCAGGCCCTCCGTACCATGATCAGAAGTCCTTTGTCACCCTCTTGTGGTTACTAAATTGATGACAACACAGTTAAAATATATTGTTCAGTGCAAGATTAAATAGTAGTGTTGTGCTTCACTGATCAGATAAGGCTACTAATTGTACACAGTCACAATAACTGTGAAACAAATACATATACCTTTTTTCATTATTAAATACCAGACTCAACACAACTGTTCATTCATTCTTTCACTTTCAATAACCAATTTAGCATACACAGGATTAGGGTGGATCTGAAGTCTGTCCTGGGAATACTGGGCATGAGGTGGGAATACACCCTAGATGAGATTCCAACAAAGGTGGATAAATAAATAAATAAATAAATAAATAAATAAAAATCACTTATGTAAGTTTTTTGGCTGGATATTTTTCCTTGGCTAGATTCCACTTTTAACTGAGTAAGACTTTGACACATTATCAATACTTTCAGTTACAGAACTTTTTCAGCCCCTAGACTATCACCCGGAACCATACATACCGTACGCACATTCACACCTGTTGGCAGTTTAGCTTATAGTGCTTCTCCACATGTGAAAAAAAAAGTGCCTCAGCCTCATACACCCCAAATTCAGGATTGAACCATGACCCTGAAGCTGTAGGGCAGCAACACTAGCTGCTTCACCACTATACCATGCTTGTATTTTATTTTATTTTTCTTCTGGAAAATCAATTACCTCCCACTGTCATACCAGAAGGTGGACTGGCTATGCTAAATTGCCTCTAGGTCTGAATAAAGGTACAAATTTATACATACATGTGATGCTCTGACATCTCACCTGGGGTGAATTCTACCTTTATTTCCATCCGGTGTTCGAGATCCACTGAGACCCTGACCGGGATAAAGTGGTGACTGAAAGTGAATGAGTGAGGGTAGTATTACCTTTCGAAGTTCAGAATGAAGCCGCAGTCATTAAAATGAGTTGGTCCAGTGGCAGTTAAAAAAATGTGAAGTCATCTTAAAGCCGTGGTGACCAGTCCATAAAAAACTCTGACTGCATGGATGCTGATGTGTGCTTCTCTCTTGATGGGCCTTTATCTAAATGATAATGGGCCATCAGATGGTATAAAAGGGGCACGAAAGCATGTTTGCTCCAAAAGCAACCTTTTTCTGCAGACACGACAACACAGGCCTGTGTTCCAGGGCTTTTAGTTCCCTTTTAGGTGTCTTCCGGGAGCGCTTTTCGTTTAAGCCAGTTAGGCTTATGCTAACTCTGCGCATCTGTGCTACTGATCCTGTTTGACAGAGAGAGAGAGCGAGTGAGAGCAAGAGAGAGAGAGAGAGAGAGAGAGAGAGAGAGAGAGAGATGAATCAGTTGCGGGTGGTGATAGCACTGGAAGTTACTGCTTGGCCAGCTCTACGGTGAGCAGATTTATGTTTGGCTTCTGGTCTTGGCACTACCACAGCCTCTCAAATTAGATTTTCAGTGCAATCTCTGGACCACTGCCATGTAGCCACTAGCAAGAATGAGCAGCAAATGTTACGTAGAAAAAAAAAAACCTGACAAGACATATCTTTCTCTGATTATTCAGCTTGTCTGCTTGATGAAGATATGTAATTTGATTTTAAAACCTTTCTACTAGCAGGCCGCAATCAAATAGAGAATAAAGAAGCCATAAAGCTGTATTAGCAACTCTGAGGAAAAATCAACTAGAATGTCTAAAGAAAGCCCAGAGCCAAGCAAAATGTACAATTGAGTGAAATGGCCGGAAACAGTGATGGCTTTGCTGAACCGAGCGCATACTGCCTGAAATTGATCAGTCAGAAATCATTTCCTCTGATTAAGCCTCAATTTCTAGAGCGTGCTCGTGGTCATATAGCATGCGTTTTATTGCCTTAATTTCTTTTTCCCCCCTGTTAATACAAAACATTTCACAACATTTCCTTCACAGGTTTATTAATTACCACACAAATATTGGCAATATAAGTCACTGAACCTTTAATTTATTGTATTTATTTATTTATTTATTTATTTATTTTCCGAGTCCAGCAGGTTGATACTTCTGGCTCAGTTCTGATGAAAGAAATACAGCCAATGAGTGTATTAGTGTATCACAGATGTTCTTTACATATATCAGTTGAATTAATGTGCAAGAAATAAAAATGCCAAATGTCACTAAATGTAGCAAAAGTTTAGGTGTACAACTCTTTCACTGCATGGAAAGCCAGGTACAGTCATTTGAAAGTGACTACTAAAATCCAGATTAAACTACTTCCTATATAAGAGTTTCTACTATATCTGTGCCTATCAACCCAACTGTTTCTGAGGGTAAAATATATTTCTTTTCACATTTCATCTTGGACTTTCCTTCAACCTGTCAGGGATTCTCACTGGGGTGCATTTTGGATCGCTGCCGGCTGAGGTATAGCTGAAGAAAGTGAACTGCAGATCAGATCATGACAGCTTAAACTTTTACATTTAGTTACAATATCTGACAGGCTATTTCAAGCAACACTCAAATTTCTACTGTCTCTATATTATGTGTGAAAATATATCTATTTTAAATCTGGTATTTTCCATAATAATATTCTATTTATTCGTTTATTTAAGTGAATCATTTAATTATGTAAATGTTCACTTACTTACTTTTTCACTGACTCACTCACTCTCTATACCACATGGAGCCAGGGCACACCCTGGACGGGGTGCTAATCCATCACAGGGCACATGAACGCATACACTCATACACTCATTCACACACTATGGACAACTCTAAAACGACTAATCTGCATGTCTCTGGGCTGTGGAAGGAAACCAGGATACCTGGAGGAAACCCGCCAAGCATGGAGAGAACATGCAAACTCTACTCACACCGATCTGAATTTAACATGTAATTCCTGCTGATTATCTGTTCCAGTTGTTGGCATTCTCTTGCCTACACAATTCCGAGCCAGAATATTCAACCTGAGGTTTTTTCCTCCTTGCCTGGATTTACTTAAACCATTATTAAGCTGACGCTGAAGCATCTCCACTCATCTGAGATCATCTGACCTCCTACTGCACCAGGTTTTCTGCCTTTTCACACCATCACCCCACTCATCTCCTCAGCTTCCTCTGACACAGACCTCTGTTTTTCTGCTTTTCACTTGCCCTAGTGGCCCCGAGTTCAGCAAGCTGTGCTGCCTCTACATGACCCGTCGGCCTCTCTGCTTCATTGCCGGTCTTGCTCTGTGAACCTCTCTGACTGTATGTACTGCTGCTACAGCATGGGGAAAAAGGAGGCAAATAGCAGGAGGACTGAGCGCTAAAAAGCTTGGTGCAAAAGCCAGCAAAACGCTCCAGCTGTAACCTATTTCCATCACTCTCCGCCCATATAACAGCCATTACCCCTCCCTAGGCCTGGCAGAAGACGAGCTAAGCACTTTTCAGAGGAGAGAGGACAATTTGTGCTCGCTGGAGTGGCTCACCTGTCAACGGCTAGTCCTTGAAGTCCTTCGCTGGTGTGCTGGCATCTGTTTCCAGGGGCTGCTGAGTGCCATCAATTCCCTATTCGCTCAGGGTAGGCTTGTGTGAAGAGACCTGGAACTGACTGCTTTAGGAAGCCTCTCTCTAGGTACTCTGACTTTAAGCTTTACTCCATCAGTTCACCCTATCACTGTTCTAAAGATTTCAGTGAAGTCAGCTAAAGAAGCCAGGTATACCCACTTCCTGTCTTGGCAGTTGTATATTTTCTCAGAGACTAAATATGCAATGATTCTGCATATGTTTAAATGTGAAACCGAGGCACAACATCAACCTGTAGTTCTAAACCACAGTTAAAAAAAAAAAACACACAACCTTTGTTTTATATGCAAACAACTGAATTTGATATTGGAGCCAATTAATTCTTTTCTTAAATCCAATATTTTCAGTCACAGAAGCGAGCATTTCTAGACCTTAAGCATTCACACGTGGCGGTTTAATGTTGCCTAGCTTTCTGTGCATGATTCAATCAATTAAAGCTTGGTAATTAGCTAATTCGCTAAATCAGGTGTGCTCCAGCCCTGAATGTAAATGTGACTCTATTGACAGATTAATAAGATTCATCTTTAAAGCTGAATTTCTGCACAATGGCCACTTGATGGCACACTTGGCTGCATGTGCCTCTGGCTGTAAGGTTCTCACTGGCTTCCAGTCAACCACAACGGCCTGCGATTCTGTACATTCTGTATATTCATAGAGATCTTGTTTGTTTGGTGCTGCTTGCAGAATTACAAAGAGAGATGCCTGGACAGCCGTACACTAAATCAAGTCTCTGATCTTAAGTGATATCTGAGACACATGGCACCACTTACATCATCGACAGGGAAATCATTCAATCAGGTTAATCATTCATTTATAGAACATCTAAACATGTCACTTGTTACATATTTAAATCATAGAGAGCAATGCACGTAACTGCTTTTGGTTTCAGCTCTACTTATTGCCTGTTAAACTGTAAATCTCAGGGGAGCTTATTAATAAGCGATCAAGAAGGAGCAGCATGATGATTATTAATTATGTCTCCACCAGGGTACTCACCTGGGAATAATACTGAATATCTTTAGATAAGGAATATGTTATGTGCAGTACTCTCATTCGCCAATCTTTGTATCGCTTTCAAATCCTTATATACAGTATTAAATATTGACAATACAATAGGGAGGCCCAGCTAAGATGATTGGGGCTGTTTTGTGTAAAAGCACTAAACTGCTGATTTAATCTGGGTAAAGTTCATTCTCCTGCAGTCGCAGAGATGTGCAGATCTGCAGGTTGAACTGTAACCCCTTAAAGAAGTCTGCCAGTATTGAACGAGTGTAACAGCACACCATGCATATTCTATGTCTAACGGCCACAAGCAATATCAATTTTTAATTTGACGTGCACTTTGAATATGTCGAGGCATATTTATTAGCATATGCCGATATATAATAAATAATCTACTTCTGAAGCCTGCTGGCAATATCAATTTTTCATGCCGAATGTACCTAAATGTACTGCTGCATTTTAAAACAAAATCTTGTGGGTTTAATTTTTATGATGTTTTATTATACATTAAAGATTGAACCCTTGCTCGCCTATGTCAGAGATGAAGGAGGGAAAGAGTGTTACATGAACTCCCCATCCCTGTTCTTCACCCCATCTCGCCTAATGACTTGCAATCAAAATCCTTCATTTTTGCTGCCTGCCTCTGCATGTGTAATAGCCAGAGACTGCAATATGTTAAAATTGCTCTGCAGACAGTAAAATTACCACTGTTGAATTAACCCTTACTGTATTAAACTGGCATTTCATTCACACCCAATCCAATATAAAGAGTAATTCTCACACCATTTGTGAAACTGATGTCAGATTTTATTGGGTGAAAAGTCCTAAATGAGCACGAATCTCACATTACATGGACACATCATTTATCAAATTGTGAGCTTTATCTCTTTATTCTGTATCCTTACTGAATGTAACAGGTTAGAACAGATCCTATCTCATTAGATCTGGTTTCATCTGTTGTGAAGTTTCTTTAGGATACCTTTAAAGGTCTGTGCTCTTGCAGCACAGTGCCATAGTTGGAAGGCAAAGTTTCTGGTGCTGCGTGGAGCTCACACTTTTGCAGTCCATCGGAACACACCACAATTCTCTCCTTTCAGCATTGTCTTTATTTCTATTGGGTAGACCATGGAAAGATGCTGCACAGAGGTTTTAAGAACAGCAAAGGAGGAAAGTGAAACTGAATAAGGGCAATGGAGAGGCAAGAGGAGAATGGGACCAAGAGTGACAGCAAGATACTCTGGCTTCTCTAAAGCTAAAGGGGTATTTGCTGCTTGAGTGACTAAGGTCTTAGGTGACCTCTGGCCCCCTCCTAGAGCTAAGCTCTAATGGAGGTCTGCTAACACGAATCTTGGCTGCCCTGGGCCTGAAAGCACGACACTCTCCCTCTTTTTGTCCAGCACGGCAGAATTAAACATTAAGAAGCACTCTAGGGACAGCACTTCTGCAAGGAACAAAGCGTGAATGATTAAAAGTTTCTTGGTGTTCGACATAATTGTATTTGGCAAAGGCAGTTGTGATGGAAGAACTCCTTGGGCTCCCTCAATCAGATTTTAACGTTCCTGTGGCCCGTCAGTTAAGTCAACAAATATTTACATTAAAAAACCATTAGAGGTCCCCTTCTCTCTTGACGAGGGATCTCCAAGGTGCATTTGGCCAATTGTTCCACTCGCATGATTCCCTTTTAATTGCAGCCGATTGGAGCCTTGGGATGTGGGGAGAGTGGGGGAAACTGCCCTGTGACTGTACAACTATAAAACATTTATTGGCCAGTCTTGCTCCATGGTCACAGTCATGCGATGAGGGAATAGCTAGTACACAACAGGGAAGTGTTAAAGAAGGCCTCCCTTTTTTTAATGAACCTTTTATGGGTGTTCAAACAGCAGAATAGTCTCTTTTAATGGGTTGTACACCCAGATGCCAGCACTATGTCCTGTCCCTCTGGCCTACCCTCCTCACATCACTTCATTAATTGGTCTACTAAAACCATCTACTCTTCTTACTTTGCGGTGTTTGGTATTGAAACTGGCCCCCTTGTCTTGAATTCACAGGCTCGGTTACTTACTCCCCCTCCACTGAACAGCAGATGCTACTGTTCTGCCTTGGTGGCGAAGCCTTCCAACTTAATTAACACTAAATAATTAGGCAAATAAACATGTAACGGAGGACCACACACTCGCCACTCAGTCCTGAATGGTGGCACTATTACACAATCTATGTGCAAAACTGTTTCCTCAAAATCAATCTCCACCTACGATATGCACTAAATTAATAAAGGAAGGGTACAGTGACCGAATTTGTGACAAGACTGTGTCTGATCTGAGAACCTGATGGTGCCATTGTAATGTGTGCCTGTAGTCATGTAGGCTTTTCTGGATTATAATGCGGCTTTGGGTATTACCTCCTGTGTACGTATGGATTATCAATGTTGGACAGCAGTCACAGTCATATGACGAGGGACTAGCCGGTGCACAACAGGGAAGTGTTAACCTTTTTAATGATCCTTTTAAAATTCATTCAACTAGCAGAATAGGTTCCAATAATGGGTTTCACATACAGATGCCAGCTTTTCAAGATTGAAATACTGCCCTGAGTTTTACGTAGCGTACATGCAGTATGCCGTGTCAGTGCTGAGCGTTATCGTCGTTATTCCTATGTGATGAAGCTATTAGCCTAATTTCAATTTTAAGTAGCAATGAGTTTGTGCTTGCTCCTTTTTTAAATGAAGTCCCTTGTACTCGCAAGTAGGTAACATGTTGGCTGAATAGCAGCGTGGCATTGATAAATAAGCTGTGTTCCATTCCACAGTGTCCATAAACAGCACTACCTGCTCCCTGCTCAGGGAAGTTCCCTAGACAGAATTTCTCCAGTTGGAACACCCAGCCATGTAATTAACACAAACATCACTTCATGTGTTACCCTGGTAACATAAACGCCTCAGTTACCTGTTGCTGCTACTTATAAAATAAAATACAGGATATATTGTATAATGAAACAGAAAACTTATACCATTACACAATACATATTATTGCAATAAATAGTAAGAAATGTAGTGTAAGTTGATTCATGTGACTTGATTAAATTACAACACGTATGGTTTCATACCTTAAAAAACAACAGATTATTTTCAACTTAATAACCTATGTAAAATTTATTATTTATGCATTACATTCTTTATATACTAAATGTAGATTAATAAAAATAATTATTATGTCTCGCGTTTTTATGGTTGTAGGCGAGACATAGGTGCAGAGGTTAAGACTTAAGTTTTTTTTTTTTAAATATATACTGTAATATAAAGAAAAGCAAACAAAAAACGTGAAGCTATGGCAAAAAAACAGAACAGTAAACCAAACAGCAATACTCCAACAGAACAGGAGAAAACAGAACAGATGCAAGACCAACTAAGCTCAAAATATGGCTACTTATAGCCAAACTGATTAGCAACCTCGGTTCAGGTGAGAGGTCCCGTCACCTGACCAAAGTGCACTCTGGGAAATGAAGTTCAAAAGTCAAAGTCAAAAAGTCTTTGAGTGCAAGGCGCCCTCTAGGGGTTAACCCTGACATTATGATGTAATATTAATATTTTGTTTTGCGTGAGAAAAATGACATTAATGCCAGGTCATATATTGAGCGCCATTTATTTTGCACTCTAGCAATGCCCAGCAGTGTCCAGTCTTGGCAATGTGATGAACCGTACAGTAGTTCAGTTCTTCTCTACACTGCACACAATTCCCTTTGATCTGAGAAGGTGTGTTCCCTATGGTTTGGAAGTTTACTTAACATGGCTGAATTCCCTGTGCAGTCCTCCTTGCAGGGATTTACTAGGTGATTGCAACATACTCATTATTATTTTTGTTTGCAGTTGATGACAATAATGAGTCGGCCAACGGGGAAGAGATTCATAGGCCATTAGCATGGTGTTCTTCCAACAACCTTACCTTTAACGGCAAAAAAAAAAAAAAAAAAAAAGAGCTGTGTGGGTTTCCATAAATCAAAAATCAGTGGATTCTTTCCTCTCTGTGGAACTGAAGAGAATCTGTCCTGCATCATAACTCTTCACTTCTAGTTAGAAAAGTGCAACAGCGTCTTTACTGTACTTCCTGCGGAGACTGAAGAAAGTTCATCTGTCTCCCCAGATACTAGAAAGCTTTTATCGTTGCACCATTGAGAGCATCCTGACCAACTCCATCACTGTCTAGTATGGCAGCTCCACAGTTTGGAAAAGGAAAGCCCTGCAATGGGTGGTGAAAAGCGTTCAGCATATCACTGGAACCAGCCATTGAGCACCTTCACCGCAGTAAATGTCTTGAAAGATCACACAGCATCATCTGGGACTACTCCCATAAAAGTCACAAACTTTTTGACCTCCTTCTATCGAGGAGAAGATACAGGAACATTTGCATCACAACCATCCAGTTTCTTTTCCACAAATATCACACTGTAAAAATTTAAACCACTGAAATCTATCTATCTATCTATCTATCTATCTATCTATCTATCTATCTATCTATCTATCTATCTATCTATCTATCTATCTATCATTAGGATATACAATATATTTAGTGAATGCATCAATGCTTTATTTATTTTTATATTCTCACTCTATGTTGTAAACCTGATTCTCTGCAATTATTATTAAAAAAATGCATTTTTTTTGAAAACCCTCAGTGTTTGCAATATTTCTATTATTTTACAAATACTCATATGAGATTAATATCTAATAGACTATCCTGTGTAACACCTCACTCACTCACTCACTCACTCACTCACTCACTCACTCACTCACTCACTCACTCACTCACTCACTCACTCACTCACTCACTCACTCACTCACTCACTCACTCACTCACTCAGTCTGTATAATGCTTATACAGTATAGGATCGTGGGAAGCCTGGAGGCTATCTCAGGGGACTAGTGCATGAGGTCGAGTACACCCTGGATGTGGTGCCAGTCTATTGCAGTGCACAAGCTCACACATACTCACACACTACGGCATGCGAGAACTCCATGCAGACAGGAATCCAACCCTCAACACTGGATGTGTGAGGCCGCAGTGCCAACGCGCCACCTGCCTAATACCTTTTATTATTCTTTGCACCTTTAAAACCCAAACCTGTTAGACATATTTATCTTATTCAACTTTAACTAGTCTTGGCACTTGATTGACAGAACTACAGTACTAAAGAGTTCTAAACACAAGTAAAATGAAAAAAAAAAAAGATTCATTATCAATAATTTCATATATAAAAACACTAAATAAAGACTCATCCGATGTTAATTTGCCCAAATGAACTGTTCATTATCTGTGTGTTAATGTGTGGCGTCTTATACTGGCGAGTTCTCTTGTTTTTTATTTTTATTTTTTGTAGTGTGTGAAATGAATGTAGATGACTGAATGCCATTGGCAGGCCAGGCTATGCAGGTCGAGGTCAGTTGGATCCTGGGAGACACCCAGGGGCAAGCCTCTCAAATTTTATGTAAACTGGAAGAGGAAGCATAAAAAAGCCATTGCTGTTGTTTTATGCAGCTCCACAGTGCTGATTCAGAGCAAGTCCTTTGGGATGACTGGCCTAATTTTAGTTAATTGTGTGTTCACTGAGAAAAAAAAAAATCAGCGATGACAAAAACTCAATAGTAATGATAATGCCTGAATTACTTTTTTATTCCTCTGAACTTCTTTTGATTATGACTTGTAATTAGCACAAGAGCTGATAAACAGTAAACCCTTCCTGCAGCTTTAATGCATTTAAGCTACTTAAAGCATATTCCAGCTCGTAGTATAGTGGGTATGTTTCTCTGAAGAATAGACTTTAATGTTTCTGAGCTGTGTCTTCTATACCAACTTGCAGTTGTTGCCATTTTAAAGTAATTTTCCCATCATCATATGTTATTTATTTGGTTGATTCTTGATTGGAATTTTTGAAAGACTGCTTAATACCATTCAGCTTCCTGCTGAGGTTTAATATGACACTGTAGAAATGTGCTGCATAATGTAAAAAGTATCTCCCTGCTTAAAATTCTGACAAGGGAAGGTATCAAACAGTAAACATCTATTTAGGGGAAATTAATATATTTGCTGGGACTAGGGGCTCCTAATTGCTCACAATTAAATTTAAATGAGCCCATGTAGGCGAAGAGTGAAGGATCAGTGTATAGGCACCGTGAGAATCAGGACAGGCAGCGGCCTCTCCTGATATCCTCTTTCTGTATCCCTCTTTCTCTATTGCTTCGTTGTGCATGGCCTGCGAAACATGCTGGCTCGCACTTCACAAAAAAGCAAAAATAAGTGATAAGGCTATTTCATATGTGGAGCAGACATGTGGGTGATTATGTGCTAATGCTGCTCATCGCTGCACTTTTGTTTTTTGCGCTCCTCCAGCAGGATAAATAATGAGTGGGGTTGGCTGCTACAGCACAGGGAAAGTGGTCCATAAGGAGCTGCGCTAATTCAGAAAGTCCCTTATCAAAACAAGCTGATGTTCGCTGAGACGTGTCGAGGCTGTGCTCTGCTGAGACGGAGGCTATGCCCTCCCCCCGTACAGCCCGGCAGCCCTGCGGCCCTGCTAATTAACTGAGCTACACGTTCTTTTGGTGTCAAACAACAAACGCAAACCAGAGAAGGGTTGCTCTGAATCCTTTTCAGAAATGAACATGCGCTGTGTGAACAAACACTGACAGACTTATTCACATACTGTATGTATAGGGAGATACACAACTGCACCTTTCTCTAAAGGAGATCTGAATAAAATAAAAAAAAACATCAGTCTCTTAGCGCAGCAATGGGCGTAAACAGTAGGTTCAATAAGTTTGTTTTGTGGCAAATTTTCATGCATTTGTATCTAGTGTCCATTCAGCATTTGAAGATTTGAGGAATCACTCAGCTCCTGGGCCAATGTCCATACAGCCCATTAACTTGACACATGTTCATGATGAACTCACATAATAAAGCAGGGCTGAGGGCCGAGGGTATTGGTAGACTGCTCGTCACCATAGTTACAATATTCTCCCATAATTAGTGTCTCGGCTCTCTCCCCTGCATCGATTTATATGATCTCCTTAAACAGCTGTAAGGAACAGAAAAGGCCTCTGAGGACCTGTGAGCCTTTGAGGAAGAGAAAATCGAAAGGAAAGAATAGAAACAGGAGAAGAGAGAGAGAGAAAGAGAGAGAGAGATGGAGAATAAAGAGCAGACAACAATGGTGTAACAAACAAGCTCTGGCATTATTGTACGATTGCATGCTTCCATTTTAAATAGGCATGCTGTAACCCGAGGCTGTATTGAATGTGACTGAGATAGATGGCCTGCCTTAAATAGAACTATTCCTCACAGTCAGGAGTAAACACAACTAATGCTCAGAGGGCCTTCTTTGCTCACACACATACAGTATATTGTATAAACACACAGGACCAGCCTCTTAGATGAAATCCACACAGATATATACAAATATTAGGGAAAAATGAGTATATTCGGGCAACATGTAAACATCCAATATCCCGCATTCAGAACAGATCATATTAGTATGTGTATTAGTAATAAAACATTTACAAAAAGCTGCACCTTGTAATACGCGTTGTGTATACACTGATCAGCAATTACATTACAACAACCTGCCTAATATTTTGTACAGTAGGTCCTCTTTGAGCAACATCACTGACGCCTTGAGGCATAAACTCCACAAGATATCTGAATGTGTGCCGGGATATCTGGCACCAAGATGCTTGCAGCAGATTCCTTTTTAAATCTGTGAGTTGTGAGGTGGCGCCTCCAAGGATTGCATTTGTTTGTCCAGCAAATTCTACAGATACTTGATTGGATTGAGATCTGGGGGATATGAAGGCCAGGTCTTCACCTTGAACTCTTCGTCATGCTGCTCAGACAATGTTTGCAGAGTGGCAAGGTGCATTATCTTGCTGAAAGAGGCTACTGCTATTAAGGAATACTGTTGCCATGAAGGGGTGTACATGGTCTGTTTTTATAGGTTGTAAGTGTCAAAGTAACATCTGCATGAATGGCAGGCGCCAAGGTTTCCCACCAGAACACTGCCCAGAGCTCCACCGGCTTGCCTTCTTCCCATAATGCATCCTGATAGCATCTTTTGTCCAGGTAAATGACGCACATACTGTACACCCAGTCTTCCACATGATGTAAAACAAAACTTGATTCATCAGACTTCTAGTTTCTAGTTCTAGGTTCTAGTTCTGATGCAGACCCATACATGCAGTACACTGTGTTTTGACATCTTTCTATCCCTTCCAGCACGTTTTTATTGCAATTTGTGTTGCAGGATTCTGTGTAATGGGCTCACCACCCACATTAATGAGATTTGGGCACCCATGACCCTCTCACTAGTTTGCTGGTTGTCCTTCTTTGGACAACTTTTGGTAGTTACTTACTATTGCATACCAGGAACACCCCATGAGACTTGCCATTTTGGAGATGCTCTTACACAGTTGCCTAGTCATGACACTTTGGCCCTTGTCAAAGTTGCTGAGATTCTTATACTTGCCTATTTTTTTTGCTTATCTACCTAATATGACCCACCCATTGACATTCACACCCACTGTAACAAGATAATCAATGTAATTTACTTCCCTTGTTAGTGGATTTAATGTTCTGGCTGATCAGTGTGTATGTTAAAAGACAAAACACATAACACCACCCTGACCTTATTTCAACCGAGAATTTATCTCTCTGTTTTTAACTAATTATTACCCTTCTATATATATATATAAACAAAATTTTACCTGAAAACAGCTTAAAATATTAAAATCATAATGTGATATGCAATATATTTTTTATTTCCCAAAGAATCAACCCATAATAAGCCAAGAAAGCACACCCACTGACTTTAAGTTCTGGTACCTACATGTCCAGTTATCTACCAACATAATTAAAGCATGACAATGGAATTAACAGTGTAATAATGGCTTAATTTCTTATAAGTGACCATTTCATAAAAAAAAAGAAAAAAAGAAAAAAAAAGAAACTCTCTGGAAGGCCAGCCCACATCAATAACTGTGAACACAAGCAGCAATTTATCTATTAAATGGCCTCGATTTGCACAATAACATACAGTCAATAGTCACTTGCGTTAAAGGTGTAAGCTGTAAGATGATATTAGATCAAACAGATAGATGGATTTGATGCCAAAATTTTGCTCCAAATGAACAGAAAAAAGTACTTTGTGTAAATTTACAATAACTAATTGTAAACAATTACAAAAAGGGCTGTAGAAATAATAAACTTTACTTTTTGCAGTATATCACATACAGTTGTTGTTTGCCTATTAGGTGTTGACACAGTGGAACCTCTTTTCTCTCACACATTGTGCTTGGCACAGTTTTATGCCGGATGCCCTCCCTGATCCCATCCTCGCCTTTTTATCCAGACCTGCACTGACAATGACCTGCAGCACCCGTGGCTGTGTTTGAGGCATTGGCTTTAATTTGAACCCATGCCTTCCACTTTGCAGCAGAGAAGCCGGTCACTAAGCCACAAACTTTACAATTTTCATTCCCTGTCCATCCACTCACTGTTTTCTGATATTTCAATGTAAGCTAATTATAATTGGCTAATATTATGGCGTACAATCCTGTACAACAAGACTGTATTTTGCTGTAAGGCAAGCCTATCAATTTACAGCATTGCCTTAAAGTGTAAGTTTGTAGTATAAACTGTGGAACAAAATATTTGTCTTGTTGTAAGTGTAATGTATAAAAATTACAATAACAGTAAATTACACAAAAATTACTAATAGGTTTTAATATGTATAATAAATGACATGAAAGCACATCATAGCTGGTTAACTATTTACTATTTACTCTGATGATAAGTGTAAACACATAATTATTATAATCATGAGAAATTGTCACAGAGCAGGTTTACTGATATCTGGATGTAGAATTAGATCCCAAATAAACTAATACTAAACTCCAGACATTACAAGAGCAAGAAAACTTGAGTGAAACCAGACTCAAAAGGGAATGCTAACACTCTCCCAGTAGAGAACTTCCTCATAAAGTGCAGCCTCCTCTACCATGCTGTGTGCCAAGGGAAGCTCACTGACCTACTGGTTCTGCCCTACTCAAAAATCAATGCAGTCAGGTTCTAAGCACATATACTGTACATCCTATGGGAGAGGAGGACAGCTGCACCATTAAAAACTCTATAACTAGCCTATATGACAGGTTATACTGGCCCTAGATGGATGCTCAAGTCTGAAACTTTTGCCAGTGTTGTAAAACATGCTTCACCCCATTATCGAATATTGATATTATTAATGATTACAGATTTGGTGGTCTTGCCTTTTGATGGTCCATCCATCCATCCATCTTCAGCAACTGCTTTACCAAGGTCAGGACCATACTAGATTTGATGCCTAATGTGGGAATACTCAACACTAGTTAAACATAAACTATAGATGGGATGCCAGGTACACCAAGTGATGATGAAGCACCTTTTGGTTTAATTAAGATGATATAGTTTTATTCTACTAAAACAAAACAAAAATCCCATTATCCTATTATCCTGTATATCCTATTATCTTAATAATATTTAGATTGTTCAATTACCTGCTTAATACCCCAAACTAGTAACTCCCACTTACTGGGATTATTCTTAGAACATATGGTACTTTAAGATAGAATGTTACCAAGCTTTAACTATTCCTCCCCAGGATGTTAAACAAATATTTAATTGAAACAATATTGATTGAATTTCAAAGCATGACAGCATTCAACAAGAGAGTTGAAGAAGGGGGGGGGGGGGGAGGGAGACATCTTTTTTGTCTCCTCCTTCATGCTGTTCTCTGACTCCACTGAGCTGCGAGTTGGCAGTAGCTTAGTACCTCACCACTGATGTGGTGGTGTGTTTGCGGGGGGATTTGGAGACCTGTAGGCAGAGAACACACTGGGGAGTTGTGGTGTTTGTCCTTGTGTCTGGTGTGTGTGCTCGAAAGAGAGAGAGAGAGAGAGAGAGAGAGAGAGAGAGAGAGATGCAGGGTAATAGAGTTGTGATGGAGGATTAGTAAAGTCTCAGAACATACAGTAGGTGTGGTGAGGAAAGCTGACCTGTGTTTAAATAAACAAGCAAACAAAGGAGACAGATGAGAGTAAGACTAGATGGACAAATACATGAGGATTAGGTGTGTGTGTATCGTTTATGCATACTTTTAGCAGAATGATCATTTACCTCAGGAACAAACTCTCTCTCTCTCTCTCTCTCTTGTTCCCTCCACTCAAGTCTACAGTAAATATTTACTATAGTTATTTGAGGCTGTGGTCTTATCTGTGAGCCAGAATTGGACATTTCTCCTTGTTCCCCTCATACAGTCTCTATCTCATTTACGTTGTATTATGTTCCCTTCAAAATTCTGTAAATTACCACAAACTTCAAAAGTTCAAAATTACCACAAACTTGCACTTGCTTGAAGCTGTCCTACTAAGACTCAATAAACTGCTTGGTATAATTCAAAAGGTATCAAAATAATAACTGAAAACTCCCAAGAGACTCTCTCCATGGCTACATTACTGAAATATCCTGAAAAAAATATCCTAAATATAGAACACCAGCAAATATTCTCACACTGATGTTTCCCGAGGTACAAAAGCAATTTGCATAACTTCTAAATATATGTAGACGGCTTTGCTTCAATGCACAGAAATAGATTCTCTAATTTTATACTTTTAGAAAAGCTTATTCAAGGGAAAAATGTATCAGAGGACCCATCTCTGATACATTTAATATACTGTAAATATACTGTATGCTGCATGGAACGCACGTCTTCAGTCATGATTGGCCGTAAAATAATGAACTTTGATTTAATTTAGTGACAATAAAAGTCACAATATTGACAGTAGGTGATTCTTACAGTGTCAGCTGCATCTCATTAAAAGCCCACACGTGACAGACACCACATAAGCGCCATGAAAGAGAGCCCTTTAGAACTGTGGATTTATTTTCGGGAATTAATTTCCAAGTATAATTAAAGCCTTAATCTCCTTTTTACCCTCAACAAAACAATTTTGTACAAACCCAGAGAAGCAATCCAAAATTAATTTACCGCACCAGTGATTAGTATTAATGCTTTGCCGTTTTTTTTTTCACTCTTTCCTCTCTCTCTCTCTCTTTCTCTCTCTTGGAGTGTTCAGAAAAAAAAGGATATGTCCTGTTGTTACATAGAATATTCACATGTAATTAATGGAAGCCCAGCAGTGCACAGGGGCTAGCAGGCATGTTCTCTTAATAGCCTTCATCCAGGGAACGGCAGCTTTATCGCTTTAAGTTAGCGGTGGTCTGCTTGTACTATGAGTCTGAAACCCTGTGAGTCAAGCTTTCTTATCTAAGAAAGCCATTCTTGTAATGCTGGCCAAAAAACATGTTTCCTTTTCTACATGGAAGTGTTCCTGGTATTGACAAGCAGGATAAACTATAGCAAGAAGTCCGAATGTTCCAGGAGTTGCAGGAGGAGCAAGAACAGGGTAGGTTCAAAGTCTGACCTGTAAGAACTAAGGCTTTTTGCAGCTGCACCTGTAGTTCTAGAAAGAAGGATCAGAGAGGCTTATTGCACCAAAGTGGTCATACAAATAAGTAAGCTGCTTTCTGTAATTAAAGCATTAATTAAATAGCATGCAAGAAGAACTGAAAGAAGAAACAACAAGCTCTAAAAGGAGAAACAATAACAGAAGGAGCTCTGTGTCTTTAGCACACAATGTCATTTCTGATAGGTCCAGTTTAATATTTTTCATCCAGTTCCTAAGTTGATGTCTAGTAGAGATGTAAAGGTTTGTTTGATTGGACCAGACTCCTCACAGCATGTATAACGAGGTGATGAAAAAGTACTGAAACATGGGATCAATGTGGAGAGTGAAGCCTTGTTTGTTAGTGTAGATGAGTGCACATCTTTGTGTTGTTTTGGAGGACAGAGAGGAGAGATCAATGGTGCATTTGCTTTGTGTAGGCAAATGATCATCGGGGGAACGGACAGGTACACTCTATCTTATGGTCATCAGGGGATTTAAGACAAATTGGCCTAAAACTCTCATCATCCTTTTCACTCCCAATTCTGAATCTTAACATCGGCACTGAGTTCACACTGAGCTCCAGCCAAGCACTGCCTCATTCTTTTCCAGCACGAAGTTGAATGGTCTATTTATACGCTATTCGCTGTCCTGTTCAAGGGCATTACATAAAGAGTTGCTTTATATGTCTTAGAAGATTTGCCATCGGAACACTGGTAATAAATATCTAGCAAGTCATCAGTCTAGGCGAACAAATATGGGTACATGACAGTAAAGACCCTTACAAAAAACAAAAACAAAAAAAGTACATAAATTTGTTTATACTGTATAATAAGGTTAATAATGACCAGAAAAAAAAACTTAGCAGAACTACCTTCTACCTTCAACTTGCTGGAACTAATTAGGAATGAATGAGGAGCTCTTCATTAACACGTATCTTATGCCTATTAACTATTAAGAACTACTTGTTAATTACTCAGCATGTACTGTATGTTAGTAAGAGTTAATTATGAACTAATTTGTAATTATTGAATATGAATTAGTAATGATTGAGTCTTGCATTACTTCTGCAGACCTACTAACTATCTACTAACTCTTTGACTAAACAACAATGACAACAAAACAACAACAATAACAACAAAAAACTAAACAAAACTGATTAATTAATGAGAATAATTTCATGTACCTTCCTCCTGGAACCCTACTACCGAATACAGCATAACCTATTGCAATAGCACTGTGTCTAAAATGTCAATGTCTTTATGAGATATCATACAGTAAGTCTCCTCAGATGAATTGGTGTTATGGTTTTATTTAAACAATTAAGGTCTGAAAAAGAAATGAACACCAATTACATACACACGTACAAGGCTATACAATCAGCCACAAATATTCTTCATTAACATATTTTCAAAAGTGTTCTAAATAATTTGCTGTTAAATAGTTCAGTAAATGTTTCTATAAATAGTAATTGAATAACAAGTGTAACCTGGTTCCAAATTACCAGTACTTACCAAAGAACAGCACAGTAACATTTAATTGGTTAGTAATGCATAACCACGTGATTTACTGTACAAAACAGTTTATAAAATCATCATTAACTCCTGATGTACAATGCAATAACAGTTCTGTCATTAGTAATAAGCTGTTGAAGAACAACTTCATTATGACTTAGTTACCTATGGGATGTTCTACAGTATTCATAAAACATACTTAAAATTATTAATCAAACAATCCAAACTACTAGAACTGAAATTTGACAGAAATTAACCTCAGCCACATACTGCATTTACATATAGTGATGTGGTAAAGAAGCACCACAAAATTGGACAGCTGGATATAGTTTGCTAGTTTTCAAAATAAATGCAGCCTCCTTTACAACAAGCTGATTTAAAGCAGTTAGAAGAAAGATGCACTTTCTGACTGCATCTACTGATCTTCATTAATGGTCAATACAACTACAGTACAATTGGACTTGTGTGATGTACCAAAAACTTACCAGAAACACCTTTGCATGTTAGGAAAAACATTTGATAAAACAGTGGTATTTTGTACAAGGATCCCATGACACACTGTAATGTGGACGTGGAACATTGCTTGGTAGCTGAACCTAAAGAGTGAATATTGATGGCCACAAAAACCTGGCTGTGATAACAAAACACACACCAAAATAAAAAGAGAAATACATGGAACACTGAATCAATGTTTATTCTGTCTTTAATCTTACATTATTATCTTATTATACAGCTAAGCAGGTTGGGGGTTAAGGGCCGTGCTCAAGGTACAAACAGTGGCCAAACTTGGTGGTGCTAAAGTTTGAACCTGGGACCTTGCAATCAGTTGTCCAATGCCTTACCACTGAGCTGCCCCTGCCAGGTTAGGACCCTGAGCATATTAAGAAAAACTGGGAGTGAGGACAGAATGAATCTGTTACTTTTACTTACTTCATATACTGCTTGGCCAATAAAAAGCCACAAAATCTAATCTAATGATTGATTACGGGGTGAATTTCCATGGCATTGTTTCAACAAACATATGCAATGTCACAGCATTTATTTTTGTTCAGAATTGCATTACTTTTTGCCTGAGATCTTACATTAATAACAGAGGAGGTGAGCCACTCCATAAAGTCAGCAAAAGTGCTGTATTCATCCCAAAAAGCCATGGATGCTGTGTCATAATCTGGTACAAAAGTGCTCATAACTTCCCTTCTACTCGTCATATTGATTTAATTTATGGCACAGATTTAACTTCAGGCAAACACCGAAGGATTGGCAAAGTTTCATTAAATTCTGCCAAGTCAGTTTTTTTCGTGAGGCTGTAACAAACTCGTCTAGACAGACAGTAATAAAATTTCAAATAAATATATAATTGAAAAAGCGAATTCTGACTAGTGTACAAACAAAACCTTATATAGATATATATAGTATATCTGTAGTACCTAAGTATACTTAAGTACGTATATAGCGTAAGTACATGTCATTGGCAATTACAGAGATTTCGGAAATAGTTAAAAGGTTTAAGATAATAATAAACTTTAATGTAATCAGTGATATTATAATTTCAGGTTGAAGCCCACATACATGTCTGCATGGCAGAACTCTCTGCCTAATGGATTAATACAAAGAAATAACATTTTGTAAGATTAAATACTGTATGCCTTTTTTACACTAAGTTGTACTTCTTTTGTTATCAGCCCAAAACACTTTCTATTCGGTAATCAGAGATTAAATCACAAATAAGAAATAGAAAAAGTCTTAAAACAGCCCCTAAAACCACTTCAGCGCTATTATATCAGTGGTGAAAATATTAGGCAATCCCAGTACAAAATATTCAGTTTGGGTTTTCTAATTAATATCTACTGGTTCAGGTCTTTGTTTACATTGAGCAATAAGCTTATTAGTAGGTTATTAAATCCGGCACATAACTGTTTATACTGTACCATCATTTTTATTCAACATTTAGATTTCACTTGGTGCAGGTCAAATTTAAGGCAGATATCTAAGTACTGCAAAAGTTCTATTAAATTCTGTCCAGTTTGATGCATGTGCAGTACGCTGTCAAAACCTGCGGTTCATAATCTGACACAAAACTGCTCATAACATCCCTTCTACTCAACATATGATTTCACTTATGTTGCAAGGTTCAGTTTTCATAGTGTACACCATATTTTGTAATGTGATGTACACATGTTTTGGAGTAAGCATGATGAGTCGTACTGTCGTGTCTGTGTAGTGAGGATTGTAGCAACTTGGAAATGCATTATGGTTGTTTCTGTGTCTTCTGCATACTCTGTGTACACAAGGTAAACTTTCGCGTTGATTGGCTCACACTCACATTGAGGCAAAGGCACTGAATTGATTGGCTGTGTTGAGTGATACATTTCGCCACATCCATCTTGAGGCTAAAGCGCTGACCGATTAAAAAAAAACGCTAGATGCTGTGACGTGATCTGGCTAGACAGGTATACAAACAGACAGACAGACCGGAACAAAATTTAAATTAGTAGATTTGCTATTTCTCAGCGATCCATAAACATTAAAACACAATGAAGGCTAATTGTTGAAGAAAGAAATATTTATTAATAATCATATTAATCATGATGATAATCATAAGATAATGATATAATAAATAGTACTGGTTGTCTGAAGCACATTGGAAGCATACAGAAAGAGAACAACTGAAATGCAAAGTTAGACCATGAACAGTCTTTCCATTTTCAAAATGGATTTTTCTGCTTATTTTTCCTAAACTTGTACTTATTTGGAACAACTGCAAAATATATATGAAGAAAATAACCTGAAAATATTAAAAATAGCTTTGTTGTTACATTGAGCCAGTGTAGCACAATAAGAACACTGTTTTTTTTTTTTTTTTTTTTTTAATAACACATTTTGTACTGAGCTGACAGTAGAAGGAGATTTTGTACATTTGTAGAAAATAAAGGGGCTGGAAGCACATAGACACTGGATGGATTGACGGATGAATGGAAGGATGGATGTGTGGGTACTCTTTCACTGAGATGGCCTTCTCATACCCCATTCAAACCTTTGTGCTTAGGGGAACTGGTGAAGACACACATGGCTGCAGGTTGTGGAGAGGGTGTGTGACTGCTGAAGTAGGTTTAGGTTTGTGTTCAAAAAGATTGGAGTCCTTCATCAATCTTCAGAGTTTGACAAAGTTATCTGCATAACTGCTCTTGGGCCTGGTAGGAAGACAAATTTCGGATGAGGGAATGTTAGAGAAGCACACGTTTCATTTCAGCTTAAGCTAAAGGGAAGTGTATGAAGAGCACACTACAGTTTGCATCGCCTTTTGGCTTTGGGTTGAGGAAGACAGGATGAGCTGACTTTGGTGCTTAGGTGGACATGTCTTCAGACATCAAGGAAGGAAAAATAGCATAGGGTGAAGACAACAAGCCAAACGGTACAGTGCAAGGGCTGATACACACCTTACAGCGGTCTAAAACCAGGACATGTAAACAAGATATATGTCGTACAGACAAAAAGCAAATAAATAAATCCAGAGGTCTTGGATCTCTGTGAAATTGACATCTTTTGTTTTACTTTGTTCAGTTACAGTCTCTTTCAGTACAGAATTGTCCAGTCGGATTTAATGTCCCTGAAACAGCATGTCTTGACGGTTAGCTCCCATCCGCCACTGCTGATGCATGCTGATGCTCCATAACTCTCCTCTAACAGGTGAACAAGTGCCTCCATTGCCCAGTGTATAGTTACGTTTAGTGTACTACAATCGCTGAGATACAAGTTGCCAGCTTGATAGAAAACAAAGTATTGTTCTGAAAGCAAAAATGCAGCAAAGAGGAGTTATATTTTCATGGTGTGGAACGTGTAAGTTCTGTCTTGACATAACACCTGAGTCCAAGGAAGCTCATGATTTTGCAAAGCTCGGGAATGGCATCAGGAGAAGAGGCTTACCTACACACTATTTAATGTACCATCCTTGACTGAACCAAAATCCTGGAAAATCAGCATGTCTGATTTGCATGTCACATAAAAAAAAAAAAGAAAAAAAAAAAAAAGAAATTCTTGTTTTAATTCACATATAGAGTAATACATTTTAACAGGAAGCTTTTGCATGGAAGTAAAATTTTCACATTTTGCATCAAAAAAACAAAAACAAAAAACATTTTGCTGTTTTCTTATGAAATTCAGTTTCTTTTCTCGAAACACATTGGTGAACCAATTCCGACTGATCACACTATCTTGGAGCGATCCTTTTTACCTTATAACAGTAGTCAACACATTAGAACTCAGGTCCAGTATCAGAACAGAGACTAGCTAGACCATGTACATACATTTACAAAGTACTACTTAAAAAATAAGGACATATACCTAAAAAGTTCAAGAGTTTGAAGTACATTCAGTAGCTGAAACGAAGAATCAGACAGACAGAGAAATGCCACCGAAGTAAAAATCTCTCAGTACACTGACAGTGCAAAACCTGAACCACCATCGAAAACAAGAAATAAAATCATCGTTTGAAGGGTCGCAAAGTCACAAATAGATATATTCATATAGAAATGTTTTTTTTTTCTCCATACTTGTAATACAATAATACAACATTAGTAAATGGCTACAATTGACATTTGACCCATGCTCAGCAGCATGTTATTAGTACAATGTTTAACTATATATGAATATCACTAAAGTGGAGCTCAGTAGAAGTAGAAAGGTAACAGACTTTAGTAAAATTTCGCTTGCAACCCTTTGACTAAAACTACTGCCCATTTCACTTTGTTTCCCACATTATAGCAGGCAAGAGCCTATTTTCAAGATGGATGGCCAAACTCCTGTGACAATACAAAGCAGACAGCTCCAATTGTCTTAATTTGTAGCCCCTTGACACCATGTACAAAAGTGGTTTACTACACAACATGGCCACCTCCACAACAACACTACAATGTAATGCTTTTTTGGTAGCACTGGGGCCACGAATCAGTGACGCCCCTTTCCATCCATTTCCCACTTACTCCCCTGTGACCATTCCATGCCCATACACTATCTCTCTCTCTCACTCACTCACTCACTCACACACACACACACACACACACACACACACACACACACACACACACACACACACACACACACACACACACACACACACACACACACACACACACAGCCTTGTATGTCTCTGTGAGCCTTCTCTTCACTGGGCCTTTACACATTGTGCTACTGAAAACAGAGGGTTGTCAGACAGCATGAATGCCTGTATGAACTGCATCTTTTCATTCGGGGATGGAGACGGTCATTAGATGGTCTTGTAGCTTTAGCAATTGCCACACTTAACCATGACCATTAAGGTATGCATAATGACAATTTATCACACACTGCATGGGAACAGAACAGCCTCAAAGACAATTCTAACACGTTCTTTTTTTTTTGTGAACAGGCTTTTGGTGGTATATTTACAGTATCTTGACTTGCCCTGTCTCTCCTATTTAAATTATAACATTATATGATCTTAAGGTCTTTTAAAAGTATCATCTCTTGACATTGGCATGAAACAGTACAGTACAGTACAGTGGATGTATGGACGTTTATCTGCAAAATTCAAAATTAAAATGTTTTCATTTTTAAATTCATATCAAATTTATCCAACCGCTTGAAGCCAATGATACTGACATTTAGGAGAAATGTAAGGTGTAAAGTGAAAAAAAGCTTCTTTTTCAGGCCTACATCAATGACTAAAGGCCCTTGACCTTTCTCTCCATGATGTTAATGCTGTTCAACAGAAACTTAGCCTTTGTCCACCAAGGCGTTAGCTGTCACTTTCGACCCATAGCAGAAGGTCAGTGATGGAAGACTCAGGCCCACCACACACTGGAGCCCTAGCCGTAGCCAGGTTGCATGGACTTGTGTCTATAAAGGCTGTAGCCAACTTGTCTTACCCTAATCCCTTCACCCAGTCTAAGGGCAGGATAAGCTAGTCTGCAAAAGGAGCGAGGGGAGAGAAAGCGACTATGCTCACTCAACCCCCCTCTCCAACAGCGCTGCATTCATGCATCGTTTACCTCTGCTGAGTTTTTTTAAACATTTTATAACATATTTATACATACATATATCGCTATATAGATTTTTATATATATATATATATATTTATATATATACACTCATCTTTTACTCTTTTTGAGATCACAAACTTAAAAAAGTTTAGAAAAATAAAAAAAGTTTTTTTATGATGAGCTCTTGTCTCGTCCTCCACCCAGCCAGGCTGTCCCAGGTGAAGGCTAATTCTTCCTCCGCTTCACAGCTTGGCTGTCATTCATGTCTCCATCACTATATGATGCCTTCAACTCACAGCCTTGGTGGAAGGGATCCTTCTTTTTATGTGTTTTTGTATTTTTATGTGTTTTGTTTCACCTCCTTAATCCTTCTCGTCGTCCACTATTTAGTTGACGTCCGTCTCTTCTATGATCCCTCTTTTTTTCCTTTTATTTACTAGAAATATAAAAACAGGCTGATTAGTGGAACGTTATCCTGTAAGCTACTGAATGTTAGCATGCACTTGTTAAACAGCTGAACCAATTGAACAATAAAACAAAACCTACTGAAATAAATAAATAAATAAAAAGCTTGTTATTAAATTCTGCTAATTGCATCATCTCAGAAATTATATCAGAAATATCAGACATAATCCCTGGATATAATGCTATCATGCATTTTCGGATTATCCACCAAATCCTTATACAGAGGGGCTGAATTTAAAGTAAAGCACATCAAAGCAGCCTTAGTTAAATTGAAGATAAAGTACTTTTTTTTATGAAGGATGACGATAAACAAACGAGCAACATCTTCCACAGCAAAAACCAGACAGATGTTAGACAGTCAGAGAAACAGAACAACAGAAAGAGGGTGAGAGGAGGAGGAGAAGATCAGGAGCATGACCGGGAGTCCAAAGTGTCCTGGGGCTCTCTTCCTGACAGAAGCTCTCTAATTTAGGGAGATGTGGCGCTGCACTGAAGAGGCTCACAAGAGCGTGTAGGCCAACTTTAATTTTAACATCACTTTGTTGTTGCTCAGCCCTCCCTGGAGGAGCCCACAGATGTGCTCTGGCATACTGATCAAGCTCCATGATGGGCTTCTGTTCTCGACATGAGCCACTTTAACTCTTACACAGGATCATGATGGGCTCTGCTCTCTTGCTTGACAAACACAGACAGAAATAGACTCAGAAAAAGAAGTACCAGAGCTGCCTGAACCGCTGCCTACTCATCTGTGACCAGGTAGATTCACTTTCAAATGATGCTGCCATAGATGTTGAAATGCATATGATCTCCACTGATCAATCGCCAAAATTAAGATTCATATAGTATATAAGTAAAATATAGAATATCAGTATGAATAGACCATGAAAAGTAGATGGTTTAAAATTCTGTTCACAGATCAAATACAATCGAATACAGGATGAGGACAGACGTGCTAGAATTCTGTTTTTATTTAGACACAAAAACATATCTTTACAATACTATACTGTACAGAAGTGTACAGAACTATAACTACAGTATCTTCACAGTCCACACAACCAATAGAGAGGTGTAAAATCTTACTACCAGTCAATGTTTTCAACACTATGTTCAGTATGATCTGAACCTTTGAAAATGTCCAGTACACATTGTACATGAGCTGAGCAGCAAATACACAGGTGACAGATTATACATAAAAAAAGGTACCAATAGTCTAGTATAGTTATACAAGTACATTTTTACAATAATAATAAAAAAAGAAACCTGCCAGAAGAAAACTGAACGATATGTATATGCATACAGTACTGTGCAAAAGTCTTCAGCCACCCCACATTTCCTCATATATATATAAAAACCAAACAAACAAACAAACAATTTTTTTTAAATTATGTGACTCAAATTAACAAAATTGCAACAAATGTTTTAGTGTGACAGAATTTTTGCCTTAAAAACTACAATTTTGCAAGAAATTTGGATAGGCATGGTGCATTTTTGGCATACAAACGTATATTCAGTTGCGCGTATGTCCAGGAGACCTCTGTGGAAAGAAATTTGACATAATTTTTTGTGTATTTTGTATTTTTTTTGTATTTTTTTGTATTTTGTATTTTTTTTTTTTTGCATTTTGTGCAAACTTTAGTGAGCACCATGGGTCCCAAGAATGCTATGAAGCAAACACAAGAACGCACAACATAAGACTATAACACAGCCACTTTCATTTTTGGTTTTAATAAATTAAATGAGGTTTAATGTCTATTTATTTTACTTCATCAAAATATGAAATGTTTTTTTTTCTAAATGTTTTGATTGTTTTTATATGCAGAAAAATTTTAGTGTTGGAAATGGGCAATGCTGGTAATATTTTGGGTGGCTGGAACAGATTATCTGCATTTACATTATTTCCTATTGAAAAATATGTTTTGCAATATGAAATTTCACATTAAGAACGTGCCACTGGAACATATTAAATTCGTATGCAGAGGTACCACTGAACACTGTTTATACAACACTATCAGCAGCAACCTCATTTCCCCTCTTGTCTGTTCCAACCACTCAGCATTCAGCATCACTGGTATGCTGATCACCGGCCTGATCATCTGTCATCATCTGCAGCTGTTTCTCACTGATTCATGCCAACCTTTTTTATGCTTGAATGATTCACAGGTCACTCTGTGGCTTAACAAACAAAAAACATTCCCCTGACACTGAGAACCAAAAAAGCTTGGAGAACTATTCAAGACTACATAAAAAAGGAAGGTCTAGCTCTTTGTAAGCAAAATATGAAGAAATGAGTGGTGACTCAACACTTTTTTTGCACACACACACACACACACACACACACACACACACACACACACACACACACACACACACACATAGTAATGTGCAAAAAAAGTCTTTAGAACTATAACTACAGAATATTTTGCACGCACACACACACACACACACACACACACACACACACACACACACACACACACACACACACACACACACACACACACACACACACAGAAAATCACTAATTGCATAACTAAATTAGAAGTCTGTATGTAGCAGCAATACAGGGATGAACATGAAGTCTGAGGTGTACAAATGTGGCTGTAACATTTCTACTGCCATCTGGAGTCAGTTTCCACTGCATGTTATCAATACAGATTCTTTCACTATATTATTGCATTGAAAAACATTTCAGACAGATTTCCTGATCTTTATTTTGTGAACCTGGTGACTATTTCAAAACATTTGTCACCATAACAAGAAGAAAAATATATATTACAGAAAAGATGCTGCCATTTTGTACTGGCCCTTGGCCTATGGTGCCATCTGACAAATGACTGCATTAACAGAGCCAATTAGATGGCCAATCTTTTAATGGCTCTCTGCAGCATCCGTGCAAAGTGAAGGCTTAGATCATGATAATCTGCAAGCTCACACATTCATTTTGATGCCAGAAAACTGTCCTCTAAGCACTCATCTCTTTTTCAGTGCTATTTAGCCTCAAACTCTAAGTACTGGATCACACAAACAGCTAATGGAGTTATAATTGCGTAATGATACAGTACAATGCATATAATTCGGTTTAAACTAGACAAAATGCCTACACTGAAAATAACTGTTTTCAGTAAGAACCACTAAAATTAAAATGATGGATTTATACATTTCTGCATAGTTATGTATCAGTGGGATCGTGAAGGTAAACTTGTGGACAGTACTATACACTTTTTTAATGGTCTGAATGTCAAATATTTGGGCTTTGATTTACTGAAATCCAAAATAATAAGCACTTATTTGTGTGTCCTTTGGAGTAAATTGTGCATGCAGTTTGTGGGCGTGTTGTGGGTAATTTACAAAGAATAATTGTGTGAATGACATCATACGCAAGGTATGGGAAGGAAACATTACGTTTCTTGCACATGCTAAATATTCCTGGCAGCCGCAATGAGCTCAGATCTCCAACATACCCCTGTAAGACTAACCGTGCTATTCGTACATATACTGTAACTATAGCAAAAAAAAAAAAAAAAAAAAGATTTTTTTTCAAAGGTTGAAAAAAAAAATATTAAAATATGTTAGATATAAATGAATAAATGTGCATATATGTGAAATTTGAAATATGTTAATAAGGTATTTGTGAGAGAAATCAATTCCTCCAGTTGGCAGGGAATATGCAAAAAAATATTTAATAAACTTAATGATAACATTGTAATAACACAGTAACAGGCAAATGTAATAATAAGTCATATTTACAGCTAATTATTAAGACTTTATAAATATTATAATCTTGTCTCCAGTTATTGGAAACCGGCCTCTCTAAGTTTAATGCCCCAGTACCCTCTGGTAATATGAATTTTTGCGCACAGTGGCTATTTATAAAGTGACTTTCAGGGTGAGTCAATTAGTTTTTTATCGCCGACAAATTAATTGATTTGCATTTTACACCTTGAGTACCACAAATATGATGCTTATTAATTTAAATGCATATTAAATTTTTTTTATTATTTCTTTTATTTTGTTTTTGGGTCTCATCAAATCTGAATGTGTATTTACATATGCAAGCATGTAGTAAATCAGGATCTTTGTGTTAGAATGAGAACAACTGAATTTAATGTGTATTATTTTGTATTATAGATAGAACAATGAACATGAAGTCTTTTAAATCTGTCTTTAATTATAATGCAAAGAAACCAACGTCAGAGGGCAGCTTTAGTATATTCAAGTTATTTGGAAACACCATATAAACACATTTAAATAGCCCAGCTGCACAGCACAGAGTTATTACTATAACACATTTAGACATAATCAGTTCTCTCCTTTCTCATGAGAAAAAAAGTCTAAGGAAATATGATTCAAAGCCTTTTACATAATTAAAAAAAATATATCACAAATGGAACAAATACCTATAGGCATATAATATTAGTTTATAAAAGGAATAATACGTTGTTTGCTTTATTTCTTTAAGTTTGAAATACTACAGTAGAGTGATGCTTTTTTGAATATGCTAATACATCTATTGTTATTAAGCATAGTACTTCTTATCAATCTAGGTTTGACCTTGGTAGAAAAATGGATATGTACATGGATGAATAAAACCACAACAAGAACAACAACAACAACAAGCTGATAAAGTGCAAGCACTGACGTAGAACATATTTCAGTGTTATTTACAGCTTATGTTAGCAGTTGTTTTGGTAGCACTAGCCTTGTATTCCATTCCCACAGAGAAATCTAAAAAAGGATAGCAACATTTCAGCTTGGAGGCACTGTGTTTTGAGGTACCATCCAAAAAAGTAAAAAAAAAAACAAAAACAAAAAAAAACAACAAGTACTACACAGCAAATAAAAGTCATGTCTAATGCGTCAAAATTGGAAACTGGCAGGAAAAATGCCTGATGTGTGTTGAGGTGCTCGGTTTATGCTTTTTTATTATTATTATTTTTATTATTTTTTCAACTGAATAAGGGTTTTGTTGATGTATCAGTATGCTTTTATTTTTCAATAACTTTAAACAATGATAAATGTGTTAATAATTGTTCTTGAGGTTACCATCATTATCATAGCCCTGTTCAGAAACAACTGATTAAATATTTAACCAGCAATATAGCAGTAGAAAAAAGGGTTGAGCCGAACTACTAGCTCTATTTCTTTTTATCAATATCATGAAAACAAAAATATGCTCTTTAAAGAAGAAAATGAGGCTCATAGAGGTGGTGGATATGCAAGAGGATGCTTATTTAAGTTAAATATTATGTTGTGTGGTAGGTTTTTTTCCTTCAAAGAGGGGGATGCACTGCATCCAATCACTGTTTTACAATGGGCTGCATGTGATTTCAGTCTAGCAGGAGAATGGTGTGTCTGAAGCCACAACCACTATGGTAATAGAACGAACCAAACAGCAGTGCTATGCGCGGAGTAAGCCTGGTGTATCTTCAAATGAGATCAGTGGTTATTGACTCAATGGTGTTATCTTTAATCTGTGGAGTAAATTGCTTTGGATGCTGCCCCTCCGTCCTGAATCTTTTCTCCCTTTCTTCTATAACTCCCACCTTTCTATTCCATTTGAAGCAAGCAGGCAGCTATTTACTGGGCAGGGTGTGTGTCAGTGTATGGGGATGTGAGCTGCTTCTGAGCCTCAGGGACATGATCAACACCCTGAACAACTTGGAAATGAGAGAGGCCCTATTTCACAGAAAGGATTATTGGCTTCTCCCACTCTTTCTCTCTCTTATACAGTCAGTCTCACAGTATGTTCTCTAAAGGCCTAGCATGTCTTATCACTGGCTTTCTACAAAGGGCCTGGCTCTGAGCATAGTGTCACCTTGAGAGGGAGCTTCTCACCTGTGAACTTCTACACTGGGAGGAGGAACGGCATGATTCATAAGAAACGCTACCAGAATACTAGAACATACCCATATTTAGCGGTATGCACATGTACAATCGTGTAAGCGGCCGACAAACTAAATATCCTTCAAGGTTAACATCTACTCTGTAGGGGTGATTCAATCTAGGATAGTGTGACATGGTTAACATATGGATCTTACCTGAGAGGAGGTACAGACCATGTCTGATAAGGTTCAATTGATTTTCTCAAAACCTGACCCGTTCATCTTACTCTCCATCCCTCTTTGAAAGAACTCTTAAATCGTTGCTGTCTTATTAAGGATTCTGAAGCCAGAACATTCTGAACATTTTTTTTGGCCAGCTAATAATGTTCTAGAAATATATGACTTGGTGGGACACACCAAGCGCTTAACAAGTACCTCAACAGCAAATCAATAACTGAACATGTTTCTCAGTACCCTATGGTGCTTCATCTCTGCAAAATGTGCAGAACCTCAAGGGAAAGGGAAGCCTCCTTGTTTCTCATTTTAAACTTACTTGGCAGTTTTTGCCATTTTTTTAAAAAACAGTTTTATCTCGTTATTGTATTTCAGCATCTCATTGCAAGTGTGACCTTTAAGAAGAAGTGTGTGGCACAACAGCAATGAATATTTCAACAGCGCACTGCTCTGCCTTCACTGTCTTCATTTAAGCTGCAGTGGGATTTCAAGATTTTATCAGCTAGAGGGTGCAACAGACCATGTAGTACCAAAGCGCTCTCCCAATGTGATATTAATACTCTATGTTTATTTACAGAATGATATAAGAGCTGGAGATAATAGCTGTGATTAAGTGCACACTTATACTGGGAAGTCTTGCTCAGGGCACTTGATCATGAATATAAGAGATCTGTTCTATCTCTATAAAAGAGATTTTATAGAGTACTATTTTGTTCCATTTAGATTTTTAATGTAATTATGGTACAGTTTATGTTTTTTATGTTATATTTGCTTAGAATATAATTTTTTGTCAATCATATGAGAATGTCAGCATCATTGTGATAGATTACAAGGAAAAAAAATCAATGCATTGAATTTACTATTCTGAAATATGAAATATCAAGCTGGTCTGTAGCAATGGAATACATGTGGGGTAACAGACAATTTTTGTTTTGACAGAAATTAATATAAAATTCTACATTAACATTAGAATGGGTTTGTGAACAAGGATTTAGTAAAATTGGCATTAAGACATTGTTCATGGAAGGTGAGGAGAGAGCTGTAACAATGAGCATTTTTGAAAACAGTAATTGAAACATTAAAAGAGATGTACAGTATTAAGCAGAAGGATGGTTTAGCTACATAGAGGAAATAATTTTTTGAAACAAATTTTCGCTTTACAATTTCCATTGTCCCCAGAAATTGCTTTTGGAAAGTCTTTAAAATTAGTTACACTGAATCTTACAGTCTGGCTATACTTTCAACGTAAAGGAAGAAACAAACAAAATAGGGGTAACATATTCAAACTATATATATCATTCTGACCCAATCATAATTTGAACGCTTGTGATACAACCAGATAGTGTTTTATTTTTGAGTCAAGCAAGAGTAGAAAATTAAGTATGCTTGTGTTTCTGGCAGGGTAGTTGCGTTGCACATGTTGCTTAGTGCAGTGCCACAGAGTAATTCACATCAAGCCAGTGCGAGGCCCTCTCTGTGCGCTCGCTCATAACATAAATCAGCTGAGCTCATGCCCATAAATCTAAAGCCAGACTAAATGAGAAAGCTCATTGAACAGCACCTCTCCTCCCCACAAGCTGTCATTCAGCCCCTCCTGTCTTGGCCCACGCATTTCAATACAAACAAAACAGATTTCAAATCAATACAGAAGTGACACACACACACACACACACACACACACACACACACACACACACACACACACACACACACACACACACACACACACACACACACACACACACACACACTGGAGAAAATATGAGAAATCTGCACAAAAGTTAAAAGGTGTACAGGGTGGGGTCGGTGGTAACCTGGAAGCATTTTGGTTTATTTAGTTTCCCAGGAAACGAGAAGGTGGGCTGTTTGCATTTTTTTTGTTTGCTTTTTGTTTTGTCTGGGGATGAATTTTCTGTCTTTAGTATGGAGTGAAGCGACTGTACCCTCCTCTGTAAAGGCTAGCCTGCAACATCAAAGATGAAAAAAAAGGTTCCAATCAGTGTAAAGTATTTCTGTTTGGTTTCCTTCCTTTTCTTTTTCCTTTTTCTTACTATATAATTCGATGTCTAATGTGATTCTGAGCTGCAGTGTACTCAAAGATAAACCAGGTAGCGACTAAAGCAGTTCACACACATCTAATCTTCAGTTAAAACGTACTCTATGTCTTCTCACATAAAAAAAAAAATCCACAGCACTACATGATTTATAGCGATATAAACATGATTAAACCATGTATCTTGGTCTAACAACTCTTCTTCAAAATCCACAGAGAGCAAAAAGATGGTTCTCTTTAAAAGCTCAATATAGTTGACCTGCCCAGAGGATAGTTTTTCTAGTCCTCAGGTTTATTTGATCAGAGATGTCCTGGGGTATATTAAGCACTCTCTCACTGCTCTGTTTTAGCTGGGCTGGTGCTGAGACCCAGTGTATCAAGTTCAAAGCCTCCATCTCCAGCCTTCCTAAAAGAAATACACATGCTTCAAAACTTCGCATGAATTCTCATAAATTCTGCTCTCAGAGATTGAGATAAAATTAACTTACTTTACCCTCTTTGGGACTCATTATTAAACTTTTTACTTGACATGCGATGTTCATTTCCCCTATATGTAGATTCTATGGCAGCTCCTATCAACCCATTTAGTCGCTCCCAGTTTATCCTGTACACTAGTCAGAGCTCTAAAGATCTACTCTTGCCCCATATCCAGCTTCAAATTTGCGGATTTGTGATGCTTTGGACCAACAAATTATGGTCATGAGAAAGGGAGGATGTTTTGAAAAAGGAAGAGGAAGACGGAAGGAAGAAAATTAACACAGGGCACAGTTTTAATTAAGTAAATGAAGAGGAAAAAATGGTCTTAATTAATGAAAGCTTTTAGCTAGCAGCTGCACTGGGGAATAATACTGTTTTGAAAATCACACACATGTCGGCTTGGTAAATTCCAGCCATTTGTCTTAGGCAGAGTGTTAGTCCAATAAGCCCCATGGGCACGGGAAGGTGAATGCAATGAAATCTTTTTGGTCTTTCCTGTTCTCTATATCTTTTGCTATTCTTTAATATCCCTTGGCACGCTGCCGCACGCGCTTGATGGTCATAAATCTTTGGATATATCCCTACCCACAAGTGTAAAAACAAATAAAAACCCAACGAAAATATATTATACAATTGTTTCGTTCTCAAGGATAGGAGTTTTAGAATTTTTCATCTTTGATGTTAGCTGCAAAAGCTAGCTAAAAACAAACATTAACAGAACAACTATCCTGACAACATTTTCAGTGTTCTCATATGGGAAGCAAAATGGGTCGGACTTAACTCTTAAATCAAACTGAATTATTCAAGGTAAGTTCAATATCCACTCTGAGACAGAACATCCCCTTTCAATTACTAGGGAATTGAGATTCAATGTTCAATTATTCTGGACAAACTGATACATACCTGGGAAATGAAAAATGTTAAATGAGGTGAGAAAAATCTTCTCAGTTGTCAGGTTCGTAGACCGTGTTTGCCGTCACAACACAGAATCCACAACTACCCCAACTCCTTACTTTTATTACTAGGGTCTAAATTAAATCTAGGATAGAATTTTCATTTTTAAGGTATTTTATTACATAGTTTTAGAACCAACTGTTTGAGTAACATCTTGAAACTTGAAGTCAGGATTATTTGCTATAATCATTTCTTAGGTTGGAAAGCAAGACTCACCATAGTGCCCACACTGTATGTGGCTGCAGGTCCAATCGTGTGGTGATAAGGGTCTGCTGTTGCATAGACTCTGCCATAGCTGTATAAATAGGGGAAAATAGGCAGGTGTCCATTAATAATTAATAAAGTTGATCAGCTTTTTTTTCATTTCACATTTTTCACATCTCTGTCAATTTGACAGAATATAGTATAGTATATTATAAAGATAAAGCTATGTGGAAAACATGTTTGCAGTCACTGGTGTTTAAATGAAAAAGTAGTGAGCATTTGATCTTCTTCAGGATGTGGTAAAAGTCATATTAGTTTAAGGTGAACATGTGAACGAAGAAAAGAAACATAAAGAATGGGAAGGAAGAGGGAAGAGTGAGTGTACTTAAGATATGTTTTGAGTTTCTGTATGTGTGTGTGTGTGTGTGTGTGTGTGTGTGTGTGTGTGTGTGTGTGTGTGTGTGTGTGTGTGTGTGTGTGTGTGTGTGTGTGTGTGTGTGTGTGTGTGTAGCTCTTTTCATTCTGGCCATGCTCCTCTGCCCTGCCTTGTTCGCCCATCCTGCACTGGGGATGGCATGTTTCTCTAACTCTTTTCATTGTTGGCAGGTTGGAACTAATTCCTCCAAGATGGGCCTGACTTGTTCCCTTATTTATTTATTTACTTCCAACACTTCCCTTCTTCATTTGTTTACTTTTCCCCAACACACATTTGCAAATGAGGGCCTGTGGGGAGTAGATAAGGCAGTGCAAGGCCAGGGCTAAGGGCAGGGACTGAGAGGGGAGAAAAGAGGAGACAGGGGGAAATCCTTAGCCCAGACATGGCTATTTCACATGGAAATGCTATCGGATCTGACCAGGTTTTTGTCACGCAGGATTTTCAGTGTCTGTGCGTGGTTCACCCAGGAATCCCCGGGTCAATATGGAGCCTGCCCATTCTGATCAAATTAGCACTACTTTGTAAAATATCAGCAGGTAAATCACTAAAGCTCCACACTAAAATGAAGGTTACCAGGAGTATATTCATTCATCATTTCACAAACTAAATGATTTTAAGAAACATTTTGCTCAAAGTGAACAGGTGTGAACGTGCTATGAGTTTTAACCACATAAGACCACTGACAAAGTTTTTCCACTTGTGTTAGCGTAACTTCTACAGACTTCCCCTGCTCTTGCCAATTATCTATGAAGCTCATTTTACCCAAATGACTGAGACAGTTTCAGAATATAATGCTGGTTAATTTTGCAATGGATCTCGTTGAAAATAATGAAAACAATCTAGCTATCATGAAGCATGAAAATAATGTAGCTGTTAGCAAATAACAACAAAACAGCATTATGCAAAGTGCATTTAGAAGCCAACAAAGACTCAACTCAAATTGCATTGTCAGACTACGTCATATATAACACATAAACACAATAGAATAATCTATTTATGCTATATTAGAAATTATAAACTTCTGACAAACTGAAAGGTAGAACCAACATAGAGTATTGGTACAACTTAGACTCAATACAGGCGAAAAGAAGAGAATCCAATGCCACTGAAATAACGATTCTGTAACCATGCTGAACAATTTTCCTATAGAAATTCACTCAACTCCTGCTTTCATGACAATGTTTTGGCTGCTCTAATAGATGTTAAATAGAGTTAAAATCTGGTAAAATCCACATAATAGAATTTACATTGTTTTCATCCTCATCAAATCATTCAGTGAGCCGTTGTTTTCCTGTTGATAGGAAGAGGGTCATTCTGGAAGAGACCACTCTCAAAATGGATAAAAATGTTTCATCATAGCATAAACGTTGCACTCTAAGGTGACATGTGGTCTCCAAGCTTGGCAGTATTGTACAGTATATGCACAGACTAGAGTTTTTCCTTTAATTTGGTCAATGTGTAAATTAAGAACTAATGGGTTTAGTTATACATTACAGGGCCACACATTATCCCAAACCAAAGACTAATCTATTTATCCTGGTTTGAGGCAAATGTTTGATGATTTTGGCTTGCAGCCTGTATGCTGCTAATTGGTATTCACAAGCTTCTATAACTTGTTACCTATTTTCGCCTTGTAGTTTCAGTCTAAAATTGAATACACCATATATATTACAGGGTCACTACATCTGAGGTAAGTAAAAAAAAAAAGAAAAAAGAAAAAAAAAAGAACAGATTTGATTTTGTCGTTGTAACTCTCTGCCTTCAGTGATCTGCTCCATAATATATCAAATAAATAAACATCACAAATTAGGAGACCTGTTTAATAATAAAGAGAATACAGAAGAAACACTTTTTTTTAACAGAAGAAGGCTTGTGGGAGGACAGGATGATAGAGTAAGAGGCAACGGGAGGAATGAGAGCGTGAAGAGAAGAGGCGGCTGAAATCACTGCAGCAGAACGCCAGTCTCTTCACCTGCTCTGATGTGGATCAGCGCTTGCTTCTGATAAATCTTACATTATCTGTGCTCTTCAGGCTAGTGGGCAGGGCTGGGTCTTATCGCCACTGACACGCTCAATCTCGCCCAGATTAAACCAGCGCCTGCCCTGATCCAACCTGACAGGGTCCCCACAGGTCTCAGATAAATTACTGACAACACAGCACCACCCTGCTCCTCAAACACACATACCACCTTTGCAAACACACACACACACACACACACACACACACACACACACACACACACACACACACACACACACACACACACACACACACACACACACACACACACACACACACACACACACACACACACACACACACACACACAGCCCTCAAGGCATGAGATAAGTGGGCAAACCTCTGGAGAAATAAGCGCACTCAGGTGCAAGATTATGTATGTACAGTATGTAACTGAGATGCTAATAAAACATAAGACAGTGCTGTTGATTAATTTTATAAAAGCAAAGCTCTAATAGTAGTTCTGGCTAAAATTCTCAGAGAGTTGCTCTTAAAATAATATTCACTACATAAAAATGCATAGCACGTGCATTCTCATTGATATATTATATTATTGTATCGATTTTTTTTGTCATATCAATTGGAGGCAGGTGAGAAATGACTGTTTATAGTTGCATTAACTTAAGTGATGAACTATCTGGTCGTGCGAATGTTCCGCAAAATTAAATGCAACTATGAATAGATAAAAGCTGTTCATTAGTCCAGTAAAATTGTCATAGCCAGCAAATTGCTGTTGTATAAGAGAAATAAAACTCTTTGTTATTGAAAGAGTATCAACTTTATATAAAGTACAGTAAGGCATGTACTTCTTCATGTTGGGCTGCATCACATCTTCCCAATGTTTTTATTATTATTATTATTTTTTTATCTGTCATGTTTTATTCCATAATTATGAAACAAACATGATTTTTAAACCACTTCATCTTACAGATTATTATTTACTTATTTATTTTAAGCCATTATTCAGTAAAATGTCCAGCGTGAGAGCTACGTATGCTATGTAGCTATGTGAACGATTAAAGACTGGACTCACAGTCAAACTCTACAGAGACAGTAATTATTGTCTCTGCTCAAACATGCTAGTAATTCCAAATGTTATCAACATCTTTATGTGGATGATTTACTTATTGGTGTACTAATGTGCACTGGGAGATGGTTGAGCTATATCACTGGAAAAATACCAGATGCGAGGACATCTGCTACTGTTCCAAATAGAATTAAACACAAGAAATTCTACTGAGGACAGCAAATGTAAGCAATAAGCAATAATGCCCTGGGAGAGGGAGGGTGCTGGAAGACTCGTACCTGTCACTGTAAGCTGCTGCAGCTGCTGCGGCTGGTTGGGCATACCTGTATGCCGCATAGCCGCCCTGTCGAAACACACGAGGTAGGAAACATTAGCCATATCGTTACAGGAATAAATAAAATTGTGAAACATTGTAAATCGTTAAAAATGCTAGATCCCTGATAAGCAGGATAACAAAGAAAAAACAAATCTGTGATACACAGTTACTGTTCCCTCACTAACAGGAATGCACGACTCCACACAATAGTTCACACAATGCACTAATCAAGCACGTACTCCTATCTGCTCTGTGTGCAAGCATAGCCGCACTACCTGCTACATTCCTGTCTGCACAGCATCAATTCAATCAATCGGAATGGTAGCACTGGGCGCCTATCGATCAGCATTTTAAGTGGGAATCTGGTATAAACATTTAAAACCAGTCAATGCTTGCTTACTGTGAATGAAACCAAATGAAAGATTTGGCTGAGGGTATTGGAGGACCTTTTAATTAATGTGGCTGGCCAATACGAATCCTTTGGCGTGATGCCCAAGGGAGCTGTCCTGACAGGAAATGTGCTCTATAGAAGCCAAAGCACGACAGACACTAAATATTGCTTGTGTAAGCATTAGATGACATCTGACAAAGCCATTAATTGCTCCACATAAGTCTGCTATTAATAGGGCATGCTGCAAGCAGCATCAAATATCATTAGTCGTGATCATTAACCACCAAAGAAGATCAGCAATCCAGCTGGTTTCGGCTGATAACCATGTGCTCAGAACAAGCTTTCTGGGCAAATGCAATACAAATATGCCTTGCTGTAAAGACACTGAATGAATTTGCTTGCTGCGAGCCAGCATCTTTAGTCACGTAAATGTTTATCCATGTGTCTGTTTAAATGAAACAGCCCTGCACTTCCATCTCCACTTTACCACTCCATTCTCTGACATCAATTCTATATATTATAGTGGGGTTGGAACCCTGAGTGTGTCAGACTGAGCACAGCCACTGATACGAGACTCAACGGTAAATTATATATGCTCTCTCATTTTTCAGTCGTGGATTAAAGTCAGACTGTCATCTGTGTAGATCAAGTGTTGCAGATCATGTGGGAAAAAAGAAATCAGGTCACTGTAAGAACACTCTATAGGCTATGCATGGACATCGCTCTTTCGCTCGCACCCCATTCAGGTCATCTGTTTACACCTACTGTATGTACTGTATGAGGTGAATGTTAAAGCAGCTATCGATATCTATAGTTACAAATCTGCCCAAAAACACATCATGTAGGAATGGGCATCATTATTCTGTCTTGGCTGCTTTCCCTTTCTTTAGATCTGAAAGTTGAATTCCTTCCCATTTTCCCTCTAGTGACATAATCCTGGGAAAGCAGGCATGCTTTCTCACTCCCTCTGATCACCTGACTGTCTAATGCCTTCTGACATCCTGTCAAGAATAATTGTGCTTGGGCATGGGTCTGGCATTGAATAGGAGAATTTTTGGCTACAATTTAATATGAACTGAGAGGAGTAGATAAGAATGTGCTTCACAAAACAAAACAAAAACACTCAAGCAGCCAGCTTATCTAACATGATATGGCCCTTCCTCACAGCAAAATCAATCAGCTCCGGCAGCTGAGGAAACACAGATGAATCAAAAGCCAAGAAATAAGGGGAGTTCACGTCTACAGTTTGCTATATTCATGTAACGAGTACAACAGCCTGAAAATGAGGGCATGTCTGTCAAGATTGCACTTCTTGTAGTTTCAGCGTGTCACCATGGGAAGGAAGCACATGTATAGGAGACCTTGACAAGGCTCTCGGTGACCATGAAAGGGTTGTCCTAGTGGATTTGTGCAGGCTACCTGCGTTGACCCCAGCCTTATGAAAGATTCAGCAACAGCTGTTCAGCCAGAGCAGAGAGATAAGACGCAAGTAATGCTGGAGAGAGTCGCTCATGGAGGCTATAGTCCTCCATCAGGCCACTGACAGGGCATGCAAGGGTGTCATCCTAATGACCCTGGAAGTGTGGTGGCATGCCAACATGACTACAAAAATCTGCCCAAGAACTGTTTTCTTTCTGTCTGTTTACAGAATCGGAACAAAGAGCAACAGCAAAAAAAAAAAAAAGGCACTCACATAGATCTCGGCACCATAGAAGCCATCTTGGTAAACCACACTGTAAATAAAAACAAAACAAAACAAAACAAGAGAGCAGGAAACATCAGTTTTATGTGGATGTACAACTTCTTTTACTGTCGAAATACTAGTACTGAAATAAATTAAAGGGCATAACAAAAAAAAAAAAGTGTGCTCTAGGCTGAGGATAGGAATTGTTCCTGCGAATTCTAAATGATGGTCATTTTCACATCATAGAGTAATTTTTATGTTATGCTAGAAAATTCTTGTTGTTTTCTGATGTTCTTTGCTCTATTACCAAACTCATATGGGAGGAAAACAGCTCATCATTTAAACTGAGGAACAAAGCAATTCAACTGTAAATATAAGGGCAATATAAATTAACAGCGTTTTTTTTCCTGCACTTGCTGGAATGGTGTTTTTATCGCACTCTTGCAATGGCTAAACAAAGTGCACAGCTTTATTGTAATAGGTGCATTACAATAATCACAGGCTGCCTTAGCCTATGAAAAATACCGACATGTATTATAGCACATGGAACCCAAATATTATGTGGTGGAACTCACGCTCCATAAGCAGGGATGGGTGGAGGTGGTGGTGCGGCACGGAACGTGTTGTAGACTGCACGTCCCCGGCCCCTCAAGTGAGCACCTCTGTATGCCACTGTTGCCCCTGTAGTTGGGTATGGGAATCCTGTGACTAGAGAAAATACGAGAAGAGGAGAGGAAAGAAGAGATGCAAAGAGGAAAGGAAGGGAAAGAAAAAAAGACAAGATTTTTTTAAATTGACCTGTGGGTCTGTGCTCCACAGAGGTTGAAAACCTGAGACTTAGAGTTTGAGTGATATTCACATATGGATGAAACAAATTATTATTATTATTATTATTATTATTATTATTATTATTATTATTATCATCATTATTATTATTTTGAGAAGTATTTATTACAAATTCTAATTTATCTGGATAATCTGGTTGTATTTAATTCATTTAATTCATTTGTCATAAGAAACCACCCCTAACTCTGAACATGACGACTGTGACAAAGTCTATGGAGCCTATGGAGCAGTTTTCTGTTGTATCAAAATTATCTACATAATTTTAGGTAATGTTACACCTTCATATATTGTGGTTTAAACCAAATTAGCTCTTTCTTTAGACATTGCTAAAAAACACACCAAAATGCGTAACTAAGTGTGGTTCATTACTGTTATATGTTATGTACCAACTCTTTACAATAAATTTATCTTTTTTTATTGTATAGCTAATATTAGCAGCACACAGTAGTGTTTGAAGTGTATTCACAGTTTTCCTGGACTGTTATGGCTTTTCCGAAAGAACACCTGGATCTGTATTCTACCAGAAGCATGTTCCAGGCATCCAAAACTTCAATCCAACTGCTTGGCTGTACCTCCAGGCAGATGTGTACCAAATACTTAAGTTTGTTAATGACTGTTAATCACGACTGGCTCTTGAAATAATGGAGGGAATTCAGTGAGGCAGAACATAATGTTCAGCTACAGGGTGGTGTCTAGTGCCCCTTTATCTGATGCAGAAGAAAGACAGATGGCATAAGGTAAGGAGTTTGGTCTTGCGTTTTGATATAGAGTGAAGCCGTTGACATTTTAATTTGTCCCTCCTAAGCTATGGATGCCAGTGTTAATATGCCAAACAGCAGTGGACTGTGATATATGCCAGGCCATGGTCAATTTATCCTGAATTTCCCTTCGTATGCACTGCTCTTATATTTTTTTTCCCTTTGATTTTCTGTGCACATTGTGTGTGCTATGATGTACACAAATGTAATCTCATAATGAGCTATGGGTCTGCATGCTGCACTGATTCAATAATATGCCATAAATCACCACGGCCTGTTATGACACCCCATAAAGCCTATGAAGCAGCAAAACTATACGGATGCATAAATTGACTAATACCTCATATGTTGCTGTTATTTTGACTGGCAGCATGATTAAAAAGAAGTTCAAACAATGTCCTAAGCAAAAAGACTTACAGTACTGTACATAACATGTGAACATACAGCTAAAATGTACTGATCTAAGTAGTTGTGTTCGGGAGTACAAAAAAACCCCCTAAAAAACAAAAAAGATGTCATTACGTTATGGCACTACAGGCAAAAAAGCAATATTTGTCTAAATATAAAGTGTCATCATTTCACCTGAAAAGCTTTCCTTGCAGTTTAGTGCGATGACATCCCCCATTAGGACTCCTTCATTGACTTTTCTTTACAAGAAAACTGATTTCAAGAAGGATTCATTGTATCTTCAGTCAAGAAGCATTATCAAGATCAAGAGGCATGAATTTACCAGACTGAACCCGCAAATCTTTAATTTAATTACTTTGCATTGTTTAAAAATGGTATATTAAATTAAATTAACACCAATGTACTGTATATGTACCTGTTAAGTACTTCAAATGTCCATATATGTCTTCAGATTTAAACCCAAAGTAGGTGTGGCCCAAACTGAAAGCCTTCCTTCTTTCCTTCTAAATTAAACATCACGTGTCATCTCATAAATGGTCTCAAATAGAGATTGAAGTTATAGATGAGAACAACTTATTTAAAAAATTCTTCTTACACAGTTTTTTAAATTCCTTCCTACAGTATCAAAAGTTGGTTCTATTTATAAAAAATATGAACAAGGAACTAGTAGCTTAATTTTAACCAACACAAAACTGATCGAGGTCCTACTAGGGATGAAAGAAGGTATACATGCTAAATAATTTTATGTAATTCATAATATATATTTATGTTAATAAATATCTGTCTTTGTTTGCCATATAGAAGTAAAATAACCAAATAGTGTGCCTTCTATTCCTATATGAATTTGTAACTGTTTAGAATGCATAATCATGTATTATGTTTTAACAAATAATTTATTTCTATCTTATCTTATCTAATGTATGAATGGATGCTGGTACTGTATGTGTTAGAGTACTACTCAGTAATAACAGATGAGGTCACCCAGCTGTGTCTCTGCAAAGTTGGATCAGTTGGGCATGACTGGGAGCAAATGCATGTCACACTTTCCTTTGCAAATGTTTTAGTGTCTACTTAAGACTAAAAAAAAAAAAAAAAAAAAAAACCCAACACTATTAATATTTCCCTCCCATCTACTTTGCATTTTAATCTCATGTTGTTGGTCTCGGCTCAACGTTCTGCCAAGCACTGAATACACTGGCTGAAGACACAGTCAATCAATCAATATTACATTTCCCCTGGTGTCCTTCATGCACGTGTACCCAGCACTGGCTGACATACTCAAGAGAAAAGACCCTAGATTACACAATTAAGTTCTCTAGGCAGGGATCACTGGCTCAGCCCTCAGCCCTGGCTTAGCTCTATTCACTTAGGTTGCTTAGGCTGAGGAGAACAAAGAGACACTAAGGATGACAGGACTGGCACAGTGACGCAGAATTGGAGAAGGAAAAAGTAAAGGGCAAAAGAGTAGCGTCCTGTGTGCAAATGAGGCAAAGGTGTGTGTTTGAGTGTGCAAGAACAAGAAATTTTGGGTATAAATACGGGATGAGTGAGAGGTGGTGAGAAGAGGAATGAGGGATGGAGAAATTAGAGTATGTTACAATGGATTTCATTCCATGTAGAAAGGGATGAAGAGATGACAGAGATGTGCGAAGGGGATGGAGGGATGGAGGGATGGATGGGCTAGCTGCAGGAGGGAGAAAGCCGACTTCCCTGGAACAGGTTAAAAGCAGGCGATCGGAGGCCCTCATCCGTCATTCTCCTGAATGGGATTTGAGGACAATAAACCTGTAGAGCCAGGACGAATGGAGACGGAGTGCGCTGTCAGCACAACACGATTTATGGTGCCCAATTTCGCTGATCTCCCGCACAGAAACTAGGACTGATAAACAGTGATTAATCACTTTTACATTCGATTTCAGCCCCCCATCCCCCAAAGTATATTAAATGTAGCCATAATTATACCAGAAGAAATGCACTGACCACGTCTTTTTGTTGTTTCTTTCTTTTCTTCGATCTTTTTTTTTTTTTTTTTTTTTTTAAGGTATAAGGATCAAGCGGGTGGGAGTAGGGCAATTTTGGATGGGGCTTTCCTAGAACAATTCCTATTAGTCAGGGAAATCTATATCTTATTTCCATTTTGTAGTCTCTCCACTGCTGTCCCTGGGGGCATGGGAGGCATATGGTGTCATTTAGACTTGGCAAACTTTAGTGGCGTGTTAAGAAGACATGAAAAATTAGCATCCAATAAATCAAACATGCTGGCTCCCCAAGCCAAGGCGCTGAAGTGGCGGACTACAGTAAATCTGATTTGATGGCATCTTTTTAGAAGGTGCATGTTTGTATGCTAGGGTTTGAGTCTGCTAGTATGGATGGAAAATAGATGTGCTGTTGGTGTGTTCTGTTAATGCTTGTTCACATTACTTAAGGCTATAAACCTAAGGTGGATTACATAGATCATACTGTAAATTTAATTCATTCTTAACATAAATTCTTATTTTTATCTATACAACTACGAACAATGTAATTTCTCCAACTCACTATTGGTTGAAGCTAGAGAGTCCACTAAAGCAGTGGGAAGCAGAAGTGCTGTCCACTATGAACATCTCTGCACAGAGCTCAGGATTGAACAGAAGGCCCTGGAGCTGTGACATGGCAGTGCTGCCCCTTGTTATTATTTTACCTTAAACCTTTATCGAGTGAAAATCTTGTGCATCTTCCCTGTATTACCTAAGCTCACATGTATAGCTGGATCAGGGAGTGCATTTTTAAAAATAATGATATGCAGTTGATTTTGTGAGCATGGATCGGCAGGTATTTGAGGCAGAATGTGGAGGCGAGGGAGAAAGACAGAGAGGTAGGGTGGGGGAGAGAAGGAGAGAGGGAGAGACTCAGAGCAGGAGGCAGAGGAGGGAGAAGGAGTGAAATGAAAATGATAAATGACTGCTTTCTGTCACAGGCAGTTATTTAGAGGTTCGTTGTAAAGCTGTCCTGGAATGAACAGATTTTAGTCTAATGAGCAAAAAGGCAGGCCGTTAAAGTGATGCGATGTGCTCAGCACTTCTTCCAAATGAAATAATACCATTTCCCCCTCATTAGGATGCAAAAGATCCAAAGAACACACAGCAATAAAGAAATCAGAAAGTAGAGAGTAGAGGGGACAGCAATATGCCAGAAAGTCAACACTCTTCATTTAACTAAACCACCAAAGTTCTTTAAACGGCTGTGTGTGTGCAGGATAAGCTAACATAGGTCTTGTTCTCATCTCATTAGCTTGTTAGCAAACAGAAGTATATCCCATGATACATGCCCTGCAAGAACTTATAGATGGTTGGAATTAACGTTATGATATTTATTAGTTGTGCTTTTAGGCCATTCAAATAAGAACAACTTTTTAAACTACTGTTCAACGTAACTTTCGATTATCTAATGTAAACAACACAGTAAATGCTTGTCTGTGGTTTTCTTTTTGAATTATAGGAAATGTTGAAGCATTGCTATAGCTGTTTGCTTTGACTATACTTTACAAATGTCTAAAATACTTTTTTTCAAGCTTCATTAATCGGTTAATTGTTAGAAATATCAAGATGCTTCAATGTTCTTATAACAACAGACAGCCAAAGCTTTTTGATGGTATTCATTGCTGTACAGTTTCATAGGAAGCCTCTAGCCTAATCCAGGGGACTCAGGGCACTCAGGCAAGGTTTTTTTTACCTGGACTGGGTGCTGATCCATTGAAGGGCACAAGCGCACATGCACTCACACACTACAGGCAATTTGAACACTGAACACCGAATTTCACACGATCATTGAATTTCTTTCAAAACAATTATGCCTTGCCAACATCAACAATAAAAACAATAACCACCAAATAATAATCTAACAAATTTACTTAGGATGTTTTTTTCCCTTTCTTTCTTTCTTTCTTTCTTTCTTTCTTTCATTTTATTAAAAAAACATATTTTATAATGTAAATATTATACATATAAGTAGTATTTAAACTCATATTTCTTTAGAGAATAGGTTGACAAAAAGGTAAACGAAAAACAAAAAAACAAAAACAATAATAGAATAGAATAAAAAAGAACAGTCAGCCTTTTAACCAGATTTCTATCTGCATTTGTTTGGAACCCCTCATCTGTTCCTTCTAAATAATGGATTTGTTTTCGGTTAAGGTTGGTATGATAATATATGACGAATATGCTTTAAAATTACTGAATAATAAGCCTAACGTTAAGTGAAGAGATGAATCAGTTTACCTGCATAAAATTCAGGACCATAGACAGCTCCCACCACCGGGTTTAGCTTCCAGCCTGCACAGAACAGACAAAGAGCGATTTATTAATGTTTAATGCTGGCATTCTTAATGCCTTAACCTAGCAAGTATTTTCAGAAAACTTTCTTTTAGTCTAACTCTGAGTGGGATCAAACAAGCAACAAAAGGTATTCCTTCAAAAGTAAACCAAAAAAAAAAAAAAAAAAAACAGGAAGAAGGACAAGATGAAAGACTAAAGTGGTGTCAACATAGAGGAAAGGGCAGAGAATAGATTAACACAGAATATTGGAGAAAAGGTGCACCAGAGTAGTCTGAAAATTGGGAGATGCAGAATGAGAGAGAGTTGACAGAGATGGGGCATGAGAGAGAGAGAGAGAGAGAGAGAGAGAGAGAGAGAGAGAGAGAGAGAGAGAGAGAGAGAGAAGTGAGAGTTATCTGGTGCGCTGTCAGTGATGGATGAAGGCTGTAAAATGGCCTCCTCTTTCTCTCCATATTGGCTGACTAGAGCAACGCTGGGGGGTCTGTTGCTTTCTTTCTTTCTCTGTCTCTCACTTCTCTCACTCGACCAGTCTATAGCAATAAGTTAGAATAGAATATGGGGTGCACCAAGCCTGGCAAACAGCTTGTATAGGGTGACCCCTGGCTTCTCTGTGTAGTGCATTCTGTAAACTAGCTCCAGATACATTTGATAGAGGTTGTGGCATAGGTAAAAAAGCCACAAGGTTGTTTGAGCGTTACTAGCCTGAGCTTAAATGTGAAGTTACATTTCGCAGAATGACATTATTTAGAGGTAAAAATTTAAAGCTATACAGTCTAATGTGTAAAGTGAAATGTTGAGAAAAGCACTTACCATTTGTGTAGGGGTTAGCCACTTTTTTGTTTGTCATTACTCGTGCTGTTGCATTATTTACCTGAATGAAATACAATTCACAGTGTTAGACAATAAAAGAAGAAAATAAAGGTACACTAGCATGCAAACAGTGACTCACACTGTAGAGGAGAACAGAAAATGCAATGTATGTGTGCACATACAGGTGACCATGCAAGATTTTGAGCAGCTAGATATATTATCTAGTCCAGCAAGTAAAAGGGATTTTATTAGGATACCCAATGAGCTAGAACATCTGCTTCAAAATATTTGAAAACCCTTGACTTAAAGACACCTGATGCAAGAAGAATCACCAAATTGTGCTCCTCCATGGAATAGGTCACCCTTGGTATAGGTGAGTATTATCAAACAAGGTATCCCTTAAGGCAAGAGCAGCAATCATGAGCTCTAGACTGAACTTCAAGACGAAACAAGCATGTTGTTTGAGCTCAGCTAAACAGTATGCGACACAGAGAGCGAGAGCTTCTATGAAGGCGGGGGCTGCTGTGGGAATTCAAACATGGCCGATGGCAACAAGAACCATGTTAGTATTTCACCCATGTGTTAATTAGCGTTAATAGCTTTCCTTTCCACAGGGCCACTGGAGGTCATTTAGCTTCAGGAAACAACTGGCCTCGACTTTCCCTTGATATATAGGCCTTGGTATTGTTTGTACATTATGTGAATTATCTTAATTGCCCTATGGAAAATCTTAATAGGCTTGTGGAAAGGGAGGACACCAGAGCCAGAAAGAGAGAGCGAGAGAGCAAGAGAGAGAGAGAAGACAGAGATAATGCTGCATGTGCCCTAGGGAGCATGGCATACAGGAGATACTACACACACTGTTTGTTTGAGATAAACAGTTGAGATTTAAAGAATCATTGGCAGCACATTGATTTCCCAAGATGAGCTTAATTAAAACATATATTAAGCCTGGCATACACCTATATGTTTTGCATCCAACTAAAACAACAACAACAACAACAACAACAACAACAAAAAAACCCTGAAACAAGTTTGCATACATACAGTACAGTATATATACACATACAGTACATGACGCATATCAAAGAGTGGTCCTGATCATACATGCTTTTAAATTCATTCAATATTTCAAGGTTTTACTTATGTTGGAGAACTACAGTAATAAAGCACACCTCACACATACTTAGTCAAATAAGCTTCGGAAGCTTAGGAATAATTTACATGGCAGTAACGTCTCCACACAACAGATATAATTCCACATCTTACCATATTGCATTAACCCAACAAACACAAATATTTACTCAAACACACACATACACACATGCATCATGCGAATACAGGCACCAGGTACAGCACTGGAAGAGCAGAATGATAGAAAGAGGCAGGCAGGAAGGTAGGAAATTAGGAAAGCACCTCAATTTTGCGTCCCTCTACGATTGTACCATTTAGTTTCTCCCTTGCACGGTCGGCATCTGCACTTGTTTCAAAAGTTACAAAACCAAAGCCCTAATTGTGATAGGTGTGACCAAAACAAATGAAGCGAGTAGGAAGGAAAGGAAAAGAGACAGAGAAAGGAAAAAGTCATAGTGTAAGCTGGAGTTGCAAGAGGGAAATGGTACTGTAAGCATTAGTCACAGGTGAACTTTCAACCAGGAAGTGATTCAGAGACTCTAAAGAAGTAAGTATAGCATTCTATATGGTAACTGAAAAAAGATATACACTGGCATATAATACTAACCAACTTATATGTGAATTATGTGTTTTGTACATAACAGATAATTTGTTATTTTAATTCAAGTTACCTTCCTTACATTGTTATGTGCTTATAGGAAAATATGTGCGAGCGCACACACGCATACACTGATAAAGAGACTGGAGCTTAGAGAGAGACCAAATACTCTTTTCATCTTCCCTCCTTGGCTGATGTAAGCCATGAATTATGGTTAGCCACATCCCAAACACCATATCCAGTGCTGGCTATTACACATTCATGGCAAAAGAGCTTGGCTCAAGCTCTAATCATTTAGTTCATATATGCTGTATAGCCTTGTGATTGTTTTAAAATGAAATACACAGGAAATGGTGGCATAATTTTATGAGTATACACGAGGCCTTTTTCAATGTGTAAGATGTAAATAAATGCTAACCTGAACTAATAATAACATTCATTTATAAAACATAAAAACATGAGTAACATGCCTCTTGCTACCAGATTCAATTAACTTCATTACACTGCATTAATTAACAAAGTTGAACAAAGTTGATTGGCAGAGAAAAAATCTCAGTTAAGAGCCAATGTCCCTGGATAATGAGAGGCTGCAGGTCTATCTAGGAAGAGTGTCTGCCTGGGCGACTGCTTTTATGTATCCCTAACAGCTAATACATGAGATTTTCAAGACCTGAAAAGACAAGTTGGTTTAAATCAGTGTATGACAGCACTAAAAGGAGAATCACTGTGCACTGGTCAGACACCCCATTGAATTATAACTCTGTGAGTTGACACTAATTTCGCTGAAACCCCTCAGTTGTCTGTGTGCACAGATACCTTTGAGTGAATGTGGCTTGGCACAGTGCTATGTGAGCGGGCACGCATGTGTGTGTGTGTGTCACTTTGTGGTTGCCATGTGAGAGCTGTAATTACTCGACTCGTGAAGGAGAAGGGGACCTGTGTGGAGAGAGAGGTATGAAGTGACAAAGAGCTACTCTTCCAGCTGACTTACCTTAGAGCCCCGCTCGTTAAAAATAATTTCCACATCTAAAATTTTTCCAAATTGCTGCAGAAAGAGAGAGAGAGAGAGAGAGAGAGGAAGAAAAGAGAGAGAAGGAGTAATTAGAACTCATCTCTTTTGCACTTTGTCAGGAAACTTGAGCACTTGATTGCATAGCTATCTAAAATATAATACCCACTGCACAATGGAAATACTTCCATAGTAGAAAAGCTGCACAAGTCACTCTCTGTTGAACTAATATTACACACAGAAAACCCGAACTCAAACACTTTCACATCAGTGACCAGTCATTGAAATGTGCAAAATGAGGCCAGTTGATATGACTGTACCTCTGCAGAGAGTCCTGCCTGTGCACTGTAGAGGGAATGAACCGGTTATTCTGCTGATGTTTGAAACATTTTCAAAAGAGCACTACCATGCTGTGTATGCACCAGTGCTCTTAATGACACACAATGGCTTGTTATTTTCTCTGGTGTTCACCCTGATAAAAAAAAAAAAAGAAAAAAAAAAGCTGGATGAAACCATAAGACAACATATTTCTGGCGAGATTTAACACTCACCACCTCCTCTCAATTAAAATGGATAATTGGATGTAGAGGAGCCATCATAGGCAATGATAAACCATGTATTTGTTTATTATTACCATGACGAATACTGTCTCTGTAATTACATGTCACATTGGTTATTATTTTCCAGCCATTTGCATTATGCATCCTTATCTGATGCCCCTGAAATGCCCAATCCCTCCTTTTTATTCGCTAATTAGAATTAGGGAGCATGTGCTGACCGCAGACAAGGCAGAGCTGAGATTGTGTTTCGACACAACGTATAGTTTATGGATTTGCAGCTTGGATACCTGCCTCGAGAAGAACACTGAACATACAACAACTACTGACCTTTGATTTAGATCCTTGCAGCTTTAATAAGGCTGTACTTTTTGGTATATAGAAAAGTTATGTGCAAAAAGATTTGTCAGGTGTAAAGGTAAACTATGGGAGGGTAAGTTGACCTGCAGATTCATTAGATTTAATAAATGTGAAATTGTTACTCCGCTCTACGCATTGCTTTTTAGGTTACTTCCATTCTGTGTTAACCCAGCATACCTTATGCTAATCATTTACCTTGATTAAGAATCTCCACATTCAGAACATTTCACTCAGGATTCAGTTGCAGTTTGGGCGCAAAAGTTGGCAGTATGGATGGAATTGATAATCAAACCTTTTAGAGTTCACAGAAATGTGTGTTTGTGTGTGTGTGTGATGTCTAAGAAGAAGTTACAGGGTGACTTTTCTATTTCTCCTAAACCTTGGTGGTGAATTGTAAGGAGGTAACAGGCAGGTATAGTGAAAGTGAATGGATTTTCTCTAGGGATAAGGGAACTAAGGATCCCATTTAAGTGGTCTTGCTTTGGGGATCATTATGGAACACCGCAGAATGAAAGTGAAACCTTAAGTTCCTCTAATGGGGGAAATGAAAGCAGGTTTTAATTGCTGTCTACAATGGCCATATTATTTCATTAAAACTAATTACCCTGTCAAGCAGGCCACGGCAGCTTCATTTCAGCACAACAGGGAAGAAATGGGCCTTCCAGGCAATGTGCGGCTCAATGGGATTGATCGAGGGCCTGGATCACTAATAAGGTTAAGAAGAGCTGCCTTTTATCCTTCCAGCCGTGGGGAGAGACTAGTACCGAATTTGTACGTGTATGTGTGTGTCTTTATTGGAGACGAGGAGGGGGTTTTGTCAACAAATTTGGAGCATGGCTCTAATCTTAACTGACTCTGCATGTGCTGAGAGAGAATAGCTAGTTTACTGGTGAAAGTGCCAATTTCTGTTCGGGCTTAGCCTGTTTCAGGTCCTAGGCTCTATCCTCTGCACTTGCTCCTCCAAACTCATTTTCCCCAGGCCAATTCAAATTTCAGACTGAAATCCAAACAATTGTTACTTGACACAAATACATCCCATTTGTTCAAATTAAGGCATTTTCCTTCCCAGAAACAGCATCAACCATGTCCATTTGGATCCCAGTGTGAAGTTGTTCATGACCGCAGCTGTCACTCTTAACAAAGTCTGTAGATGCTAATGGTTTTAATCCAACCTAAGAGGGTTACCAAGCTCTGAAAATATTTCCCCAGTTAAGGTTCTCCCACACTCCTTACATGAGTGCCCCCGCTACAGTCCCATCACAGTGGGCTTTGCCATCCACAATCACCCAAAGGCAGACAGATTTCACAAACACACAAGTGAAATCAGCGCGCAGTAAGGACTGTGGGTGGTTCTCATATTGTAAGAGTTGGCAACTCCAGTGAAGCCATTTACTGTAAATTACCAAATATATCCAGTACAAAAGGTGGAAGATACAGTGCATAAAAACAAGCCATCAGTGTATAAACCAATCTTTAACAGTTTAAATCTGCAAAGCTACTAAACTAAGAAATTAGGAATAAGTAGGCATCATTATAAACCCATTATACAAACCCTTTAGTAACGTGCAGGAACCATATGGTCCCAATCCTCTTATAAGGCTCTGTATTTTTTCAGGTAAAGTACAGCCTGCCTGCGGGTGGCTCGCTATTGGATTGAGTACTCAAACATCTGGATGTCCACTAGGAATAACTTGCTTTCATCTCAGCTCTGGAATATCAGTCTGTTAATTGGGCTTAATATGGAATTAGATGCAACACTGAGCTTTTCTCATTATTGTCATGATAGAACTTCAAAGTGCAGTTGGTGGCCGTCTTCACTGCCTGGGTAGTTACAGTTTAATGAAAGCTCCTCAGGCGCTAGATGCTTGGAGTTGCAAAAAACACACAAGCGCTGGAGTGAGGAATATGACATTTCAATCACGTTCCAGCAGCTCCTGTGTGGAATCGCCAAGGTGGTGCTTTAAACCCCATTTTATTCTCCAACATTAGGCCCACATATCCATTGGTGTAATTGCTTTGGATGTCTTTTTCTAATTATAAAATTAGGCTCAAATAAGGTTGGGTAATGAAGCCTGTTTAATTTTCATTCTTTGTTTGACTATGTCCCATGCCAATGTACTCATGTGAAAATTGAGTCATCAAATTAGAGGTTTGAGGATCTAAATTGAATTTTCATTCCTCTTGGATAAAAAGATAAAAAAAGCTATCTCCCCACTAAGGCACATGATTAAACCTTAAGATGAGATAAATTTGTATTTTTGTACAGCTTTGATAGATTCTGCCGAAGGATGCCAAATGGTTGCTTCTAGCAAAATGGCTTACGCTTTGATGAAGCTCTGCAAAAAAATTCAATATCCTGGTGAAAACAGAAGGCAGGGCATACAGTAGCTGCTGATGTGGCTAAAATTAGGCTAGATGACGAAAAGGTCTAGACTTGGACCAAAATTGATTGGAAAGGGTGGATCACTATTATTAAATGCAGCAATAGATGGCAAACTGGTCAAAGTATAACTGGTTTGCCCTATGGTGTTAAAATATAAAAGAGTATTAATACTTTATTTAGAATTACCTTTTAAAGAGCAGTGGAAAACCTTTACTAAAAATAAATAAATAAATAAATAAATAAATGAAGAAATGAAGAAATGAAGAAATGAAGAAATCAGACCAGGCAGACTGAACACAGCTACTGAAGAAATGGGTAGGTTTTAAAAACTTTAAGAACTCCATGCCCTTGTACTGCTGTTATTTCTCTCTACTGGCTTGTCCAAAACCCATCTAGCCTCCTAGTTTCTGTGTTCATGTAGAATTCTGGAGTGATGCACCATGCCTATCTATGTCATCCATCCCCACTAGTCCATCGATGACATGCAATAATTGTGCCCTTGGGTCCTTGCAAGATTTCACAGCAAGTGTTGCAACAGCTCTTACACACAGAGTAGCTGTCAGCAAACAAGCAGCTAATGAGAATCCAACTCCCACTTTTTTAAGTGCACTGAAATGTCTCCACTGGAGAAGACCCTGCTCTTCACATCAATACTGGGCAGAGTAGAAGAGAAGAGAAGAGAAGAGAAGAGAAGTGAAGAAGAACATCTCTCTACGAGAGAACAAAGAGGGAACAGATGTTCTCCAAACTCAGCACTCACTGTGAATCCACAGAGCTTCATCAGATTAAAAATGCTACTGTCGCTTATACTTTGCCTTAAGTAAACACTAGCTCCAACTCTTAACAAGCTAAGACTAACAGCAATATGCTTTTTTATCTCTTCCCAGTCATGTTTGTAGTTTCCAGTAACAAGCTGCCAGTGCACAGCATTTAGTCGCTTTCGTTCACTGAATGCTACTAATTTAAAGTTAGGCTATATCTTTCTGTGCCTTGGAGAGACATGCATAGGAAAGGCATACTCATTCAAAAAGTCGTACTGTATAAAACTGTTAAACATGCATGCATACATAGTTACACAAACACATATGCTACAACAATTTCCATAGAAATCAATTCTAAGTGATTTATCTTGTGTGCATTTAAATCATAGACTTCATAAAAACTTTGTGACATCACCCATAGGTACACAATGAAAGGTTCTGCTATTTTTTCTGCTATCAATTTAACTTGGCTAAAATGATCATTTATATGCATCACATCAGCTAACCAGATAAATAAATGTAGTTTAATATTGTAATTTATTTTGTCATAAGAAATGAAGGAGATGATGTTAGCATACTGTATAAATTACCACTTTAGCTAAGCTAAAACTAAGCATATAGCCTCATGTTAAAAGGTCAATTTTACAACATAAACAAATGTGTTTGCAGCCTGGTACAAGCATGGTTTTGGTTTCCATAGCTAGATTTCCTATGACAATTAGCGCCACAACCATGAATGGGAAATCTAGCTATGGACACCAAAACCCATGTTTGTACCATGCTGCACACATATTTATTAATGTTGTGAAATTAGGCATTTTAACATGAGGGTATATGTGTACTGACTCAGTACAAAAAAAAGTTTTACCCTTCATTTAAATGTCCAGGGGCTATTGTGTGTTACTGGCCACTAGGGGCAGTGTGCAGAATATTTTTCAAAATGGAAAAGCTTATTCACTGCAGTAGTTGATGATTTTAATAATCTACTTTCTTATAACCGTTGCTAATCCTTGGCATATGAAAACCAGTAGGTTGACTGGCTGTACTGTGTACATTCAGTAGGATGAGATATTGTATTAAAATGATTACATCCAAAGTAAAGCAATTTTATGTGCCTGTTTTATGATCCACCTTAAACCAGTAATTTACTGGTTTATGCACAGGCTTACTTTATCGTGTTTACTGTGCCCTAATACCCCTGTGTTTGTAGCAGAATACATGCAAATGCGCACATTTCAAGTTGCACGTTTCATTACAGAATCATTCAGATACTGTATACATAGCTGTTAGGAGACTGGCCTTGACAAAAGTTCCCTTTATTTTCTATTCCATTTATCTTTTATTGTCATTGTTTTTTTTCAATATTAACACAAGAACAGACGGAAACACTGTGAAGAGCAACTTTTACTGAGAAAAGCTGAAGTACAAAAGTCTAGGGGGAATATTAGGGTGGCTTATGGGATATTTTTTAGATAGGATAATTGAAGCTTATCCTTGGCTAAATATCAGAGTTGTTCCGCATCTACCAGCAGTGTTGTATTGACAGCAAAATTATTAGAATGAACAAAGCTATTAAATATTTCTGTTTATAGATGACTGACAGTTCTGTCTCTATAGTATACTGTGAGGAACTATCCTAGCTGCAGGCATTAGTTTAATGAGTGTAGTAAATCGTTGGTGTTTTCTCAGATGACAAAAAATATGCATTATATTCAAAAGTGATGTATGTTTGATATACAGAATGTAAGTAGCTCATGACTAAATGCTTTTAGTACTGGGCTTCTCAGACAGAGTGATTGAACACTGTCTGATTCAGTATTGCTGTGTTCATTCTTATAAGTTGTGATTTGGGTTTTGAACACACAATTTGTCATTCTTTAGCTTCTATCGGTGTGGGTTCAAATCTTCCCTTTCAACAGAGGAGGAATTTAGTTTGGCTAATGTTGTGATTGTATGAACTCTCTCACACATACTGTACGTTTCAAGCCTGTAATGTAAGGTTTAAAGGCTTTTTAGCAAATAGGGAAAAATAATACACTACTCCAACAGAGCTCATAGATGAAAAACATAGGCTGATGTTTTCCATTTTTTTGCTGTGTTTCAAAAATGTTTTTAAAAAAAAAATTTTTATACTAGATGAACTTTGCAGTTCACAAGTGTATGGCTGAGTAGAGATACTCACCCCAAACATTTGCCGGAGGTCCGGGTCACGGAAACGGAATGGAATGTTGGAAACGTGTAACCGCTTGGGCTGTTGCTTCTCCGAAGAATCTGAGGGCTGGAGCTGGAGCTGCTGGGAGCCCTCTGTCTGCGCCACCTCATCTGCCTGCTGGAGAATAACACAACCATCTTAATTATATAGGCCTGGGATAAGTGTTAAGACAACTGGACTTCAGGTTCTCTTATTCCCTGCAAACTGAAGGAGGGAAGAATATAAGGTAAGAAGGTACACGAGGAGAGAGAGAGAGAGTGAGAGAGAGAGAGAGAGAGAGAGAGAGATCAAGGAGCACCAGTGGCACATTACAAATTCCCTTTGCCTGGCCAACATTTGTATGTGGCACTGAAGATTAAGGAAGCTGTCAGGAAATGTGGATACAGATTTAAAAGGAAATACCTCTGACATGTTGAGACCAGAGGATTCATTTACTGAGCGGCAGCCTATGAAGACCTGAGGGGACAAAAGCGAAGGGGGGGGGGGGGTGCTGGTGGGAGTCATCAGGCTCAAAGTTGGTATGCTCATCTGTCCATCATAGAGAAAAAAATAGCCACCATTGTGCTCTAGGATGGACGGCTGAGTGCGACACCCATTCATCTCATTTCTCACCTGCCCAGCTCCAGCAGTCCATCCCTCCCTCCCTTCTTCTCTCCCTCCCTCTCTCCCTCCCCTTTCTCTAGGTAGATATTGAGCAAATGTCACCGTATGTATCACAGCATGTATGCATGTATAAATGTGTCATCTGGGGCTTTTGTTGTCTGATGTGACATTATTCTGCTGGATTCTGTTTGTGCTGCACTTTTACAGAGTCATTTGGTACATGGTAATGTATGGCCTGAAGACCCTGAGCGAGCCTCAGGCAACAGCTGCTACAACACACAAGTATAAAAAAAAATGCATCTACTTTAAAGAGCGATCGTTTTGATTTCAAATTAAACAAAAGTAAAACATTATCTTAGCCAACACATTTGGGACACAGTCATAACTGTCACAGAGCAAATTGATGAGCAAGCTACAGTAAGCGCAATTTAGCATCTGACAGATGAAAGCAGCATATGAAAGCACTGATCTTCTGAATGGTCATTAATTTCAGACTTATCTTGTTTTGGGCCTGTTGTGTGCAGACATGTTCAGTGGAGGAAAAAGCTTGTTGAGCAGAGAAGACAAGCAGCAGCCCTTCATGTGCATAATGAATTAGAATAACACAGGGAGCGCAGATGAAAAGATGATGTCAGCTAAACGTTGCCAGGATTAGCAAGATCAATGAGAGAAGTGCTGAAGGCAGCTACATTGGGCTTGGCCATGGTCGGCAAGATGCATAGTTTTTGAGAAAGAGAGAAGGAAAGAATGAAATGGGTAGGACTGGGGGAGGTGGGGTGGGGGGGGTGTTAGGTATGGAAAGGGGATAGTGTAATGTTAATAATAAAAGTGTTCACAAGGAAACATACAGTTGGAACAAAATAATCCAGGTCTGAGTCTGAGTCTTGGGTCTGAAAGAAAAAAAACTAAATCAAATTTTATATAAGGAAATTGCCTGGGGATCCAGACTTTTGAGCCACTCTGTATGTAGACATCGAGAGCAGACATAGAGGGTTGAAACAACCAGAATGTGTGTGTATGTGTGGCAGCACCTCTCATGTCATATATACCTGCAGATTCAGTTGAAGCATGTTGAGATGCCACTGGGAATCAACACAAACACCTAACATCTAAAGCAGAGATCAGTCAGTAGACATGGTACTAGATGAACTAAGGGCCATGGTGGAGTGTCAGACCTTATGTGTTGCAGACAGTCAGGCCTCATACTGTGATTTTCACAAGAAGTGCAAGGATGAACTTATCTTTGAAAGAGAGAAGAAGCAGTGGTATTGAGTAAGACTTTTCATGTTCTTATTTGCTGATCGGGCCATAATATGGAAACACCTTGTACGTCATCCCTTAAAACAGCTCTTTCAAATCAAGGTATGGACTCCAAGAGACCTATGAAGGTTTGCTGTGGTATCTGGTACCAAAATGAGTAGCAGCCATAATGAGGTGGGCCCTACATGAATCAGACTTGTTTGTCCTGAACATGAAGCAGATACTCAATCAGTTACGATCTGTGGGAATTTAAAGGCCAAGTCAACACCTAGAATTCACTGTCATGTTCTTCAAATCATTCCTGAACAATATCTGCAGTGCGACAGGGTATACAAAGAGGCAACCTCCATTAAGGAATATCACTCACATGAATGGGTGTACTTGATCTGCAACAATGTTTAAGTAGGTGGTATGTCTCAAAGTAACATCCACAAGAACTCCACGACCCAAGGTTTTATAGCAGAACTTCGCCCAGTGCGTCACACTGCCTTTTCCAGCTTGTCTTCTTTCTTCAGTACATCCTGGTGTAATCTCTTCTCCAGGGATAAGTGATGCTCAAACACCCGGTCCTCTGCATGTAAAAGAAAACCTGATTTATCAGACAAGGCCAGCTTCTTCCATTGCTCCACGGTCCAGTTCTGATGCTCAACTGCCCATTGTACAGTAGGTCCTTTCAAATTACCCCATAAACAAGAAGCTGCGATGCACTGTGTGTTTTGACACATTTCTATTATAGCCAGCATTATCTTGTTCAGCATTGCTACGAAAGCTCTTGGGATCTGTGGGATCGGACCTTTACCCTGTCACCAGTTTGGTGGACCCACCTGCTGGCCTCATTGCACAAAGGCAGACACAATGAATATGTAATGAAATATCCATAACATCTCCATGATTTGGATCAGAAAAATGTGCAACGAGGGGTAAATTCAATTAAGACAGCTAAAAACATAATGCAAACTCAAATTTAAAAAATTTTGAGCTGCAAGCCATTTTTCTCTTCCACTTATTGCCAAGGAAAAAATTTGCAAAATGACAGTACAGTAACAGCTAAAATCAAAATTTTAACAAGTTAACAAGTTTAACTTGAAAAAATATATATTATTACAACTAAGAGACTGTGTCATGTTACGGTAATTATTATAATTAGTTTTATATTATTCTTGATTATTTAAATCAAAATTTCCATCATTAAATATAATCATTGAAACACTGAAATATTAAACAAAAGAAAATAAAGCAGCACTGATAAAAATAATTATACACACTCTTAAAACATTTACAACCCTTAATGCTTCCTCGGCTATCTCTCTGGGGGAACGCTTAAAGGTTCTGCATCTTAACATACAAGGCTTCACTGAGAATCCTTATAAGGAAGCTAAAAGACCTTAATTATCCAATAAACCTTAAAGAACCCTTGAAACCCCCCACCACCACCTCAAGAGTGCACAATATGAGTTTGAAGCTGCCTCAGCCTGCATTAATGCCAAAAGGTGGATTATATTACTACAACAATCACTCATAGAGACTGCAGCTTTACCATCGATTTAAGCATTAGCCATAACAAGGATTTCAGATGCAGCACAAAAGGAATTTACTCTCCTTTGGGGTGGGGTGGGGTTGGGTGGGGGTGGTAAATGCGTTCTGCTTTGAGAGCAGAAGGAAACACTTTCTGAAATCTCCTTCCAGTTCATTCACCTTCATTCACAGACCTGCACAGAGGTTTCCATGGTCAAAAAACTGCTACCCTTTCTGACCTTCCTGGTGCTTTCTTTCTCCCTGTCTCTCTGGAATAAACCTGGGCTGGACTCCAACTCGAGACTCCAGCATTGCTGATTGAGGTTCTGCAGGTTAAACACATCACACACTCAGTAGAGAAACACACAGTGTCTTGCCCAGACAGTGACTGCTGCTCGGCTGCATTCAGAGCAGTCCAAGATCACCTGGAAATATCTGACACTCTGAAGTGGTGTGATATTCATGGTAATGATTGGACTGTCAAAAGCATGCAACGCTCAAATGTAAAAAAACAAAACAAACAAACATAGCCTTTGCACAAAAACAATGAAGACAGAAAGCATTTTAAAGTTCACACAGGGCTGTTTACTTTTCCTGTAGTTTGAAAATGTCAGCTTTTTTCCCGCAAATCAGCAAATCATAATGCAATTCAGTTTATACTCAACACTAATGGTTTACATTTAGTGGAAAGATTTTGAAGCAGTGAAAGGATTAATAGATTTTTCTGGTCAATGGTAAAAGGGTTGTGCTCAGAAATTTGTTTAGATTTTTATGTTTCTATGTTTTCTATAGTTTTATATATATTTAAGTAATGCAATGTACAGAATGTGATTTTTTTGTGGTTCTGGGTTCTGATGCTTTGTAAAAAAAAGTTTTATAACTGATAATTTCCCGAATCTTATATCAGGAAAATACAAAAATTGTAACCACAAATGATGAGCTTTTGCTGATTTTACTCATTTAGAAATTGTAATCCTTTGTCATTTTTAAATCAGTTGCATGTTTGCCTATTTTTGTGAGTCTTGTGGAAACATTCAGCAATTTTGGTCATAATGTCCTATGTTATGTTAAAAAAGTATTAAAAGGGTTATTAAATTTTCTTGGCCAGGTGGCTGTATTTACATTTCTGAACATCTAGACTCAGACACCTTAAGTTTAAAAGATTTTTTTTTAAATCCTGTATTATCACATAAAAAACTAGGCGTTTTAAAAATTATTTCACTACTCCTTAAGTTGAGTTTAAGTATTTAAAAATTTTCAAGCCAGACATGTCCCTATTCTTTGCTGGCTTTGCTTTCATGTGTAAAAGTTAGTTAATTCTATTTCTTTTTGTTAGCTAAAAACATGAAAGTCATCTTATCCTAGCGGGTCTTAGTATTAGGCAAATACAGACGAAACCTCAGACGAACAACTATAGAACAATATAACTTTTTCATTATTTATTTAACAAAATTGAAGCCAAAAAGAAAAAAAAAACATGTGGGCAATACTAAGTACCTACTTATTGCTTCCACAAGATTTAAGAGTGTAAGTTGTAGCCAGGTGCTGCAAATCATCAGCCCTTGATTAACTGATCATTAGCAGGTGTGCAGACCTCTATAAAAGCAAAAGTTTTGGCAGTTAACAATGCCAAGAGGTAAAGACATAAGCAATTGTTTTAGAGAAACAATTGTTGCTACATTTCAATCTGGAAAGAGTTATTAAACCATTTCCAAACTATTTGGAGTTCAACATTCTACAGTGAGATAGATTATTCAAGTGAAAGAAATTCAAGACAGTTGCCCTAGCACATTCATCACAAGATCAGACTGTGCAGTGCTCAGAGAAATACCACAAAAAAAAGCTACATCTTAGACCCAACAGGCTTCACTGAGCATGTTAAATGTTAAAGTTCATGACAGCACAATTAGAAAAAGACTGAACAAGTATTTGTTTGGAAAGGATGCCATGAGAAAACCTCTTCTGTCCTAAAAGAACACGGAAGCACGACTGAGGTTCGCAAAACTCAATCTAAACAAACCAGAAGGCTTCTGTGAACGCAGCTAAATTAAAGATAAGAGTAAATTAGAGTTGTTTGGGCTTAATGCCCTGTGCCATGTTTGGGGAAAATCAAAGAGCATTTCAGCATAAACACCTCATACCCACTGTCAAGGTTGGTGGAGGGGTGATGATTTGGGCTTGCTTTTGCAGCCACAGAATGTGGGCACCTTCGAATCAATAAGTTGAGCATAAATTCTTCAAATTAAAACTTGGTCACGCAACCAAGTTTTTGAAATGATCTAGGTAAAGTCCAGACCTCAACCTACTGTAATTGAAATGCTGTGTCAGGACTTTAAGAGAGCAGTGCATAAGCAAATGCCCCAAAACATCAATGAACTGAAGCATTTTTGTAAAAAAAAAGAAAAAAAAAAAGAGACTGTTTAAGTATTACAGGAAATGATTACTTTCTAACTCATGGCCAAAAAGTTATATGTTGTTGTAATTCTGAGGTTGTATTTGTTGTTCATGCTTTTTTTTTTTTTACACTTGACTGTACAGTATCTATAAGAAGAACCATTGTTTACCACCAGCGTGGCATTATCCATCATTGATACTGTGCATCGATACTGCGTCTGTTAAGATAAAGCACATAGAACAACTCTAAAACTCCAGCCTGTTCCTCAGTCCCTTAAGGAGAGGGTCTGTGGTGGATCTCCCATCTCCAGCTCCAGAGTGGAGACATAAGCATGGCTAGGCAGATCGATGGGCCAAAAGGAGGTGCAATTAGCCCTTAGTGCCCTTGCTCCCTGGTCTGCACCTTCACTTGGGTCCTCTTTCACCATTCATCATAGACATGCCATTGGTCATTCACATGCTCTATCTGCAGCTGCTCCGGCAGGACTCGTGCTATCCATCATGTCTAACAGGTGAGTGGTGCACCTTCGCAGGCTCTCCCATTACAGAGCAGCTAAGCGTGGCCTTTCCGAGCATCCAATGCCTTTTTCAGCCCAGTGGAACTCTGGGAAGCGATGGAGCCTTTGATTTGTTCATGTTATTGAAATGTGCACCAAATGAGGTGTGAGGAAGCGTGTGGGTCCAAATGTGGACACAGTCATTCTCTGATATCTCCTCTTCTTATATAGTTGCAGTATTTCATACGCAAATTGCATCGCTAGCTATGTAATTTCTTCCCTAATACTTTGCTACGCCTATCCTCGCCTTAGTAACAACATGAATCCTGTCAGGTAAGGATGCCACCAGTGTCTTGAGACAGTTGCTGTCAGTTTTTACCCACTCTTCCACTGACTGGATGTGCAATTCACCCGAAGTTGGTGGGTGACTATTTTGGAGTTTCACCTGCTATTCTAAATAATCCATGAATAAAGAAGTTTTTGGGTGGAATTGAGCTCTGGTAATTTTTGCATGACAAAGTTTCTCAGTGTTCCATCATTCTTGTTGAACAAGTCACACACAGATTTGGCTCAGTACACTCTATACTTATCAGCCAGCTTATATCCTGATAATGGAAGTCCCAAATTTGTCTGGATGTGATGTGAACATCATGCTTTAGTAAACAACTAATCAGGCGTTTATGCTTTAAGTTACATTTATCAAGGTGCTTTTCCTGATGTGTGGGTGCGTTGCTCGTTTTGTATTTGAGATAAGGAAGGGGCTATAACATTTATCTTGTATATACTTTTGAACATGCAATATCAGGCAACACACTCAGACGTGGTGATATAATCTCTTGTTCATTCAGAACAATTCCCTACCTCATGAAGCATAAATGGAGTCAAGCTCTCCTCTGGAGGAGGTGACATTAAGCCAGGAGTGGGAGCAGGAGAGGTAAGCACTCATGGCTCCACACATCTATGATCTAATTAGCACATTGCCACTGCTAAGTAGCCATCTATGGGGGGTTCATCTGTGTGATTTGCTTTTAATTTGTGTTAATTGAATGTTAATTATATTGCAGATAGATTGTGCTGCATCTGTTTTACTCAGAGGCTGCGTTTCTGAGGGCGACACTCCCCCAGGTCTATCGTCGAAGTGGGAAGTAATTAAAAATGCTACCTGGGTTTTTTTTTATTTTTATTTTTGAAGGCGACTTGGGCTGCCTGGTCTTCCACCAAAAGAGATAAGAAGATACTAGTGCAAAGGGTTTGGTTCTTGGCAGCCCTTTGAAGCCTTTGACCCCTATGTTTGGGAAGAGATCACTCAGCAGAGAGTTAGCACACACAAAACACACCACAACCTCCAGTGTTCCTTTGAAGATTTCCTGCACACAGAATCTATTACTGTTACTGTAGCAAAGAAACAGACAAGAATCTTTTTTCTTTTCTTTTCTTTAGCTAACACTTTAAGTTAGAGTGCTACTCCAGAAATATTCCAAATTGTGGCAACTTTATGGTCTGTAAAAAAATAAAAATAAAAAATAAAATAAAGCTCCCCAAATCAGCATTAAGTAGGTGCATTACCTCACTAAAGGTTTATGATTCCCCATTACCCCGATTGAAGCTTGGAAAAAAAAATTATACACATGTTGCTGCCAGGGATTCTAAGTGTGCTAAATGATTTATCGGGTGACAGGAATTGTCTGCTTTATTGGTCTACCCTCTCCTGTCCGACACATTATCTGCGTGCTTTAAAACGTGATGACCACAGGAGGACTGACAAAGCTATTATTGACTGGCTGGTTTATGTGACCTTAGCTATTGACACCAGCTCAAACATACTCTAAACCTGAGTAAACCCAGCCATATTAATGTAGTCACATGCAGGGCAGATCCCAATAAACTTATATTGTACGCACACGCAGAGGGAGAGAGAGAGATAGAGAGAGAGAAATTAAATGATGGTAAATTGTCAGTTTTTTACACTGGCTTTCATACTGCTTGTATATGTGACAGTTTTTCTTTATATGGTGAGACTCAGTTGTCCAAACTGTCCAAAAAAGTCAAGTAATATCTAATAAATTTAACTACCAGGTTTAGATTTGATGTAGAAACAGCGACAATTTTTTTTTACCCGACCTGTGCTAAAGAAGCATTTTTCTTTTATTAGCTTCCATAGTAGGTCAGCTCCATACAACTACATGGAAATGATCATACACCCCCACGCTTCTTTGAAGAAAGAAGAATCCCCTCCTTTACCTCCTTTCCATTTTCCCTGTCATAAATGGAGTATAAGTTTGTGTGTGTGTGTGTGTGTGGGTGCACGGATTTAGTCCCGCTCCTCTTGTTCAGTGATTTCTCTAACGTACACATCAGTGTTATCTGCAAATCACTTTCAAAGTGCTCCGCTCAGCACTTCCACCCTTCCCAATGCCACTACAACCACATAATTGAAACTATCTGATTGGAAAGCTGCCAAGCAGGTAGATTACATCCGATTAGGGTGAAACTGGTGCTTCACTTAACGGGATTAGACTGAGATGCTTTATTTTTTGCCCCTACCCCCTTTCCCACCCCCACTACAACCTTTTATGTGACAATCTTTGAAGAAGAGGAAGTCAAAACTTCTTTGTCACCAGTGTACGTGCGTACGTGTGTGTGTGTGTGTGTGTGTGTGTGTGTGTGTGTGTGTGTGTGTGTGTGTGTGTGTGTGTGAGTGAGTGTAAGTAAGTAAGTAAGAGCTGGAATGGATGTGTAAGTTGATGATCATGCTATACTAATAAATAGGATGCTTACTTTTGCTAAAGGAACATGAAGCTGCGGTTAACCAAGTGACACCAATGAGATCAAATTCAACAGATCAGTTTAAATATCACTGCCTGGGTATGAGAGAAATCCTTCTTTGTGTGCATAAGAGAGACTGTTGGGTAAGTTGATAAAAAATATTTTGTAGCTACATAATGAATTGTGGATAGTGTTAGAATGATCTCAAGATAACGTGAACCTTTTAAAAACCAAAAGTTAAAAAGAGTTCATTGAGACAGTTGATAAAAGACTTTGCTTGTGTGTTTAAAGTATAGCATGATTTCTTAGAGACAGGATCTGACCTCCTCCTCCTAAAGAAAACAAAACTGATCTTATCCTTAAAAATATTCCTCTGCTCTGGTCTGTTCAGTAGTTCTATCTCAATCTGATCTGATCTAATCTGACCTAACCTAAGAATATCTGCCAAATTATAGCTCCATATACCCAGAATCTCTCCAAACATAGAATGTCTTTAATCCACAGCATTAATGTGAAATAAAATATGCTTTCCCTATTCCAAGCCTTATATCTTTTCTCTCTTTCACCCTACAACCCCATCTCTAAAGCTTTCATGTTAGGTTGTCTGAACGTTCTGTAGGGCATCAGAAATCTACAGTTGAACCTCATAGAGGATAAATCAAAACTCACCAAAACAGGTCTTTATTAAATCTAATAACTTTTAGGGAATTGCAACTCAGCAGGCTTAATTCGGATTCTCTTCAGTCAGAATAAAATAATGTTTGTTACAGTGGTTGTAAGTGCTGATCAGGCTATTGTGGGTATTTATTTTTTATTTTTTGTGTGTGTGTATACAGTATGTGTGTTTGTGTGAATGAACACAACTATGTTCTATAGCCAAGTAAAATAGGAAGAGCATAAATATATTTCCAGGTGATAATACAGGAATGACAGCATACAACACTCCCGAAGGAATCAAGCCACAGAGAGACGTTTGGATCTGCATGCATACACACACACACACACACACACACACACACACACACACACACACACACACACACACACACACACACACACACACACACACACACACACACACACACCTACACACCTACACACACCTACACACATACACACTGAAAGTCTTTTATTCCATCATAAGCCTGCTATATATATTGGGGACTGTTATAGTAAGTGGTCCACTGAAATTTTCATAGAGTGGTAAACGGTTCCAAGGGGTTTGATGGTTGGAGCAGTGGACTTCACGGTCATGACACAATACATCAAACAGACAGTTAGGACTCTGTTGTCTGCTCCTGGGAAAGCATAAAAGAACTCTTCATATTGTCTTAGGTCTTCATCTCACACATTTTCCCCTTTCATTTTTTCTGCCCTTTAAATGTGGTTAAAGACACACGTGCACCACAGTAATCTTTCACACTAGTGAAATCATCCAATAATCATTATTGCAGAACAGCATATTTTGTCATCTCATTTTGGAAAAAGAAATAAGGCTTAAATATCCCTTAAAAAGGTTTGTTTTAAACAGGATATTTTAATACACCTAGCCTAGAGATGCCATCTGATACTGTATGATTGGACCTACATCACCAGATGGTTTCTAGATGGTATAAAAACAAAGCGTACACTCTATCAGATTGTGAATTCATAATCTAGCAGATTGTGAGTTCAAATCCCAACAGACATCAATGGCTGGGAGCCGAGCTCTGTGGGTGGGAGGGATGGCATACACTCTTTCCCTTGTCAGTCACAGCAATAATGATTCATGTATGGAGAAGACGGTTAGCACTTTTATCCAAGTGTGGCCTGGGAAGCAGCATGTGCCACAGCTTGAAAAGGTGTGTTTGACTGGTTTCATGTGTCTTGTGAGGAAGCAGGTGTTAGCCTTCACACTCCCCGCTTGGTAGTTGTCGTATGATAGGGGAGAGATTGCTGGTGGGTGGCAACAGGCAGATTTGGGAAATTTTGGGAAAAAATTTAGAGAATAAAAACTGACAGTCAAATTCCTTATGTATATTTCTTCAACGTAAATAAAAAAAAGGTGGCACACGATTTTGCATAACATTTTTAAATGACTTTTATACAGCCATGCATCATAATACATGTGATGCACTGGACATTTGCACATCCATACAAATGTGGCTTATAGAAATGAATATACCATATTTACACTTGTACGACAAGCTGGACTGATGCCCAACATGCAATCTGATCCCAATGTCCTATACAGATCTGGTGTGTATCTCCTATCAAGTGTGGCAAAATGGAACTTAATGCTGTATTCAGTGAGATATCTTTACATGCAATGTAAAAAACAAAACGAAAAAATTCTCCCACCCACCCTCCCATTGGGATCAGATTGAAAAAAAGTGCTGAACAAATGATAACTAACCATGATATGGAGAATAGCGGATGTACTCACTGGTACATTGCTGGGCGCCGTGAGTGCGGACGTGCTGTTCTCAGTGCCGGTTGGATCACTGTGTGTCTGTGTGGTTGTATAGATGGTGAGGGCAGCTGCATGCTCGGGCACCGGGTTCGGCCCTGTGTACTCTTGCCCAGGGTGGGCATACTCGCCAGGTAGGCCGTTCTGAGGCGGGGGAGGTGGGTATTGTGCCGGGGCATATGGCTGAGCCATGGCCTCTGGAGGGGCTGGTGCCTCCTGGTTACCCTACAGAAAGAGAGAGACAGAGAGAGAGAGAGAGAGAGAGAGAGAGAGAGACAGAGAGAGAGAGAGAGAGAGAGAGAGAGAGATTTACAAATTTTAGTCTCAGATGTACGTCACCACCTATTCAGCGTAACCAAAAGTAAAAGCTTGGCAGGAGCATCAGAAACTATCATAGATAATAAGAGATGACAGAAGCAATCATGACGCTGTCTGTCCCGACTCTAATATCACATGATATGAGGAAATGTGGGTGATTATTTCATGATAGTTGATAGAATACCCTGCAGAACTTTCCATAACTGTAACTGACAGATCGAGCCATGGGCATGCACACTGAATATCGTCCAGCAATGAAGACACAGACCTGATCTTGATTAAAGGAACACAAAGCACATATTGATGTAAATCCTCAGTGTACTGTAAATTGCACTGAGAGAGAGAGAGAGAGTTCACGGTGCCACAAACAACCTGTAGTCCTTCTACACTCCTGGCATCCATGAATAAAACAGTGTGCCTAACGGCACATTGTAAGCAATATGTGATGCAATTTAGCATTAAAAAAAAATTTCCACCACAGTGCTGTGAAGAAGCCGAATGGATTTGGACATCACAGCAACTCTCCGAGCACATTACAGAGCACACTGTCGTTACAGGTCAACTTTATTTCGCACCATACTGCTCGATGGATAAGCAGGGCTGGAGCGATTACAAAAAATGGCTCGTACCATGTGGCAGATCAATTAACTAATTTATCTTTGATTACAACCTTTGTTTAAAATGACAGGTTTTTGATACTAGCCGTCCCCTTTCCGCTTGCACCTCCTCATGACATTCTCATTCCCTCTCTATCACTTTCTACACGCTGGAACTCAATGAGTATCTACCCTTTTATTTAGCTTGCGTGTGATATCTCTCTCCTCACGCTGTCTGTCATTCTCTCTGTGTATCAGCATGGAAATGAGAGCACTGCCTTTTTCTTTTCCCTCATTTCTCTCCACTGGAGTGGATGTAAATGAGACATTTTTTCTCTCTCTCTCTGACTCTCATTTGTTTTGAGTAACAGAGGTACACAATGTTTTCTCATCCATCTATGAAAATTAGGATCCACGAGAGTTTCATTTCTCTCTCTTTGTCTGGCAGCTATTTTAGAAAATGTGCCTTTTTTTATTTGGTCATGCCCTTGACTGTAGGAGTGAGCGCGCGTGTGTGTGTTGACTGATGAGGGTTAATTTCTACAGTACAGTGCAGGTCTGTGCGTGCCTCTGTTTACGTGTTTGTTTGTCTATGTTGACAGATGAGGGCAACTCTGTGGAGCGGAGTGCTGTTGTCAGCACAGGTGCGGTCGGGTCATCAGTACGCTCGTTGTGTGCGAGTGTGTGCACACCTTGCAGGCGTATAAAGAACAGCTTGCCTAGAGTGCCTCATATCGGGGTATTAATATCATAGAAATAGGCGGAGACAGGGGCTTGACCTCTGCTAAGCTGATGGCAAAGACAAGCAATAACACAGCATATAATCTGTAACTGTTATATCAGTTGAATAAAGCAGGGGCATTCCTAATTACTTAACCTCATTGACAAGCTTAAGATGCCAGGCTTTCTGAATCAACAGTAGTCACAAACTATTCCCTGCTGGAGCGCAATAATTACCAGGTACAGCGGGCAGATGGCAAAACTAAAGATCCCAAAATAGCAGCCTGCTTCTTCATTACATCACGGGTGAGATACAGCTGAAATCCAGTACAATGCTGGCACGAAACCTCATTCTCATTAAGAGATAATGGGTAATGAAAAAAAGAAAAAAAAGGTTGTGAAGGGAAGCATGGCAGATTTTTTCGCCATATTTTATCAGGGGCTTGCTGCATGGCGAATGCCAATGAAAATCAAGCTCCTTTTCCTGCCCTTTTGCTTGATTATTATTAACCTTTTTTTTTCACTGACTAAGCAGCATTAGGCGGCAGCAGCGGGCTGCAGAAATGGCCTGCAGAAGGCTACAGTTTAATAGGAGTGGAGAGAATTGCATTAATGTAAATGTAGTGGAAACAATGAGAGGCCTGGCCATTGACATGTTGGCAAACAAATGAGACTGTCCTCTCAATTAGGACCAATGCTCCATTATCCAAATGAAAAACGCACTCGTCCATGACTTACGCACAATGGCCAGGCATGGAGACTGACTGAAAGAGAGTGAAAGACAAAATAAAAGCCAGCGTGAGTAAGAGAGAGAAAGACCCCCTTCAGATGGTCAGTAAGATTACCAGGCAGACTTGTCTTAGGTCGTTAACTTTTTCTCCCTTGTATGATTATAATAATGTTGTTTCACTACATGCTATGTCCTGTATCACTTGTGGAATTTGTCTGTCTACTCTACAGTATGCTCCACAAACCACATCTTAACAGCTTGCTGTGTTTGTACTCCAAATATTACACAAGATTTTTTTAAACCATACTGTAGATCATATCACAGGTTTTTGATTTGCAGTACATTTTAACCATAATCCCTATCTATTAGAACATATATTCATTCGAATATAAGGGAGCACACTTAGGACAGGTTTTAAGGAAATACCCAACATAATAGCCACTTTCACACAACCTGGTCACGGTTGGGATAATGCGCCATTGCTGCGCCTCATCATTCTGTATGAGGGCGGAATAAGGGGTCGCCTTTAAGCTGGAACCAAGGGTAAAAGAGTCGAGATTCGTGTAAAAGGGAGAACCCCGTCATGGAACGGGGGTCTGATAGAGTATGTTGAGATGTGTGATGTGTGCGCCATGGTGTTGGGAGGCTTAAACAACAGCAAATGATTAGCAGGTAACACAGAAAACGTATCCAGAACAGATCCGACATTAAGCAGTTTATTTATTATTTGATACTGATAAGCAGTGCTAGTTATTTATTTTTCTATTACATTACAAACATTTAAAGTGATATTAACATTACTGGGCTTATCCCAGCAATATGATGTAACAATAACCTTTTTCTGACAAATCCCTTCTGCCTTATGAGTGGTTGCATGAATTCGGTTTCGTTACGATTGGCTAGAGCATGACAGACCGTGGCCAATCCTAGTGTGTAGTTAATCACCTCATCAGTGGGAAATAAGCAACGAACTGTGGAGACAGCAACCTCTAAGCTGATTTGATGAATGATGTATCAGTTCTCCCCCCTTTGTTGAATTGAAAGCAATGGTACGGTATGCACTGTATTTCCCGTACATGTGTTATACATCTCACTAGATGCCAATGCTGTTGTGTTAAATGTCACGCCCCTGGTGGTACAGTATGGCTGTGTACTTCTTCTTTTTTTTCCCCCTAATTTTCTCCCTAATTTAGTTGTATCCAATTCCTCCCCGTCACTAGGGGCGCTCTCACATTAAGGCTACTGCTACCACTCAGCCGGGAGGGCCGAAGACTATCACGTGTTTCCTCCGAACCACATGACGCCAGCCAACCTCTTTTCGAACTGCTCGCTCATGCACAGTTGGGGGCGGAGTAACACACTCGAAGGACAGCGCTATCGGCTCCTTCCGCTTGCGTGAGCACACAGACGCCCCCTGATTGAATGTAGAGCCGTGATTAAGCCCTACATCCCTCCCCTCTGAGAGCGCTTGGCCAATCAGCCCTCTCTAGTGAAAGTTGTTGAGCCACCATGAACTCCCAGAACCATTCTAGAACTCTACTTTCTTCTAAATGGTTTTCCCTCAACTGGTGTTTGGTTGTTGTGGGTTGCAAGAACTCACTAAGATATCAGTTAAAAATAACATTGGGTTGAGATTTGGAGACAATGAAGACCATACTGAACATACACAGAGCCTGTTAATGAGGATGGGGTCATTCTCAAAGAGACTGCCCCCATCAGGATATAAATATTCACAGGATCAGTCAGAAGATGTTACAGTAAAATTACTTCCACGGCATAACCTCTGTGTTTCCACCATTTGTCACCTAAAAGTAGCATCCACATACACACAGGAAAGTATAAAAACGCACATTCTGTCTTTCATTTTAGCAATTTGAACTTGATTAAACTTTACTGAGATGATGTGCTGGTGATTTTTTTAAAATCTCACAGATAAAACACTATTATTGATTGGGTGATATCAAAAGAGATGGTCCCTTTCCAGCCAGTTATACTCTATTATATATTTAACACCAAGACCTTCGCTAAAACTTGTATTAAAAAGAAGAATAAAAGGAACAAAGTGAAGAATATTGTGCAGCTCATTAGTTTTACTGTTCAAATGTCATTTTTTGAAAGGAGAAACACAACATTCGGGACATTTTGTAACCTATGTGATTTAAATTTTACAGCGATACTGATACAGGATGAAGGAGTAGATATTATTTGCTCCGAAAACAATAAAACCCAGAAGCGGGCTACAACCGAGTTTTCGACCTAAAATATGGGCAATTGCAACCTCAGACACAGAACAATAAAAAGTCTCATATTCTGTGAAGCTCTGTGCATTTGTCCCAATATTGTGTCCCAGTAGGGGACCGGTCTGGGGTGCTGTACCAAAATTCAGACAAGACATTTTGACATGTGCAGATGTTCTATTGATTCAATGCGTGAGCATGTCTTTCTCCGCCTATATGGCCGCTCATCTGTACATCTATCATTCTCTATTCTTCTACTTTCTTCTGTCACTTCTTTCCATCTCTTTCTCTTTTTATGTTGTGCCTCCAAAGCTGTCTCTCTCTCTCTCTCTCTCTCTCTCTCTCTCTCCATCTCTCTCTCCATGGTGATGTCAGAAAAAGAAAAAAAGTGGCCGTAGCCCGAGGAAGGTATTGTAATTCACTGAAACATTGAGCGTTATTGATGCACTTCCCTGCCTCAAAGCGCCAGCAGAGGAGAGGGCTGTCCAGGCGGTCTGAAAAACAGCACATAAAGCAGGCAGAGAGGGCATGAGTGCGGTCCTGCCAGGGCTCTGAGGAGGGGCGGGGGTTCACAAAACCATAAAGTCTGCAGAAAATGTCTGCTGCTCAACATTACATTATTATTGCTCAGCGTGTGGACTCCATCCCATGAAATATTCAGAGAGGTAAATGGAGGCACAAGCAACATTTTCCAAAGCCAAACTAAGTGCAAGAGAGCAGCTTCCTTTGCATCAGGTGGGTGGTGAACTGCCCAATACGCTGTAACATACCATCACCCCACACATTTTTCCACTGGTCCTTTTATTATTATTATTATTATTATTATTATTATTATTATTATTATTATTATATTCTACTTTGTTCTTGCACCTGCAAAGCATGTAAGGTACTCAGTCTTTCCTAACAGCTGTGCTGTGAGCAGTAGGTTCTATTTCTGCCATGCTGACCTATGATTTTCCATTTACTCTCATTCCATTTGTTTTTGAAAAGGTTAAAAGAGAATGACCTGGGAAAGCTAATGCCTGATTACTTCCCATTAGTCCAGTATGTGGTCACTGAGAGTCTGTGTGATGCCTTAAACCCATAACTGCAGCATACTGAGCGCAGATGGCGAATTCGAATGCAATGGACCTGTCCATCATATCAGTGGACAGAAAGTGGCCAGTTTATGATGGGGGTGTGTAGAGAGATGAAAAGAAGAGGAATGAGATAGGAGGGATGCTGCGACTTACATGAAATAATCTCACCTCGAGTATTTGTATGTGCAGGAACATGGTGTAAGGGTGCTGTCCCCTACTGTAGTGCTGAAAAGCAGACATCTCCCACGTTATACACACACAAAAGACTCAATTTCTGATTTGGTGGCGAATCCATAGAGCTTTCCTTTTTTCTTCAGGCTTACAACAGTGCAAGCAAAACAGAGTTTAGAAGTCGAATAGAACTTTCTCTATGATTTGTTGTCCGTAATGCTTGTTCTTTGAAGTGACAGAGCAAACACATACATCAACAAACAATTTTAAAAAATATTACACTATGATGTGATTTGAAATGGTAGCTAAAATAAATTCTCACACTACACCATATCTCAACCTTCACCTAATAAAGCGAGACTGAGAGGCTATCAGCCCCCAGAGCTCCCTCGGCTAAATAAAACACATCATGAAGCTGGAGGAAGGGAAAAAAAAATCTCCTGCCTGGAGGTTTTATTTCTGATAAACTTAAATCAGCAACTGATATTTAATACAGCTCTCCACTGCTTCAGTTTTAATTCACTTAGTGCCCTTTCCATATAGTTCTGCAGGTCCGAGGTCTGACAGTTTATAAATGTGAAAGAGAGCCAGCCATAGAGAGAGAGAGAGAGAGAGAGAGAGAGAGAGAGAGAGAGAGAGAGAGAGAGACAGAGAGAGAGAGTTAAAAGAGGGGAGAAAAAGAAAGGGTCTCCATCATGGTGACTGAAGTGATGCCACAGTAAAAACAACCCCAGATCCTTGTCGACAAATTGCGCTGGTAAATGATTTCTCCGATGAGCTAAATCGTATTATCTGTCCCTCCCCTCTCTCTCCACAGTCTCTCGGCTGAACCGGTGCCAAGCGGCCAAGTGATCTCACAGCAAATGAGTTTATTTCCCCCTAGAAAGAAATGGAGGGAGTCGGTTGGAACAGACAACTATGCTACTCATCTTAACTTTTAACCCCCTCTTATGCAACAGTAACTTGGAGCATCGCCATTTGGTGCAACACACCTGGGGGACTATAGAGACGGTTGAGCTAATCTTTAAACCTAATTGATGTTTTAAGTTACATGCCTCTGAATGATCGGTAAAAAGAGCAGCAGTGCAGGGTGAATGTCCTTTACCTGCAGCACCAGAGGAAGCCTAAGTAAACTCCTGAGCAGGGAGAAGAGAGTATGCACAGCGTGCCGCTTTAAGTTTGAGGTGCTTCCAGAGTGAGTTTGACAGGCGTGTAAGTGACTGTCAGAGTGCCAGTGGTGATAGAAAGCCTGCACCATGCACTACGACATTAACTTGACCATATCAGTGGCTTAACATTCACCTCTGAGTCATCTACAGTCAGCTTCACATGCACATGCTATTAAGCTGGCAGTGTTGTATTTGACAGCTATTGGTCGGGAAAACAAATTACATCCAGCGAGTATAAAAAAAATAAATAATACAATTAATTAATCTGAATTTAACTAGGGGCAGGAGCCCATAACCTGGACTGTTTACAACATGACAGCAGGCTCCTGTGTCTTTTAATGACTCATACTATCCTGCCAACTCTGAATCACTGTCAGAACAGTAAGACTGCTTGAGGGGGTGTGGGGTTTGGGGAGAGGGCTGTGAGAGCCAGGTTCTTCTGTGCGTACTGTATGTATGTGTGTGTGTGTGTGTTGGAAGAGCAAGGTGTAGCTGGGGCCAGGAGTTATCGATCCTTTCTCAGCAGAGCGCTTCCATCGCCGTGGGCCCTGCGCCACGCCTCCGGACTGATTACTGACGAGCACTCTGCTAGCGCAAATTGGATTGAAAAAACCCCTCCCAACCACACTTAGGGAATCATTTCCAAGACTCCCGTCTCCTCCTCCTCCTCCTCCTCCTTCTCCTCCGCCACCTCCAGCAACCAAGCTGAAGGCCTTCTCCATGCCCGCAGGCACACCGGGTACTGAGCGTGCGCTTCAGTATCCATGACGAGACCTACACCCTAAAGGCCAGGCTGTCCCTTGAAAATAGGGATAAATTATATTTGTCACTGCTACATTTCAGGGGCTGTCTCAGGCTCACATGCCTTGAAAGTAATATATTTCCGTGCAGATTTTCCTCCACCTCCTGGTATGTGTGTGTAATCTTGTGTAAGAGCCTCAGCGGTGCGTCTGTGTCAGTTATTTACAACTCCATGACAGAAAGGTTGTATCATGGGTAAAATTTAGCAACATGGCAGTGCCACAGCCACAATGAGTTCAAATGGCAGACACAGTGGCAGAGCTGTTACTCTATTGTTTTTGCTCGTGACAGCATCTCTGGTGACATGAGCGCGTGCACCGTGTCTGAGTGATTTCCCTCATAGATGGGAAACAGAGCCGCAGCTCCATGCCGCCTATTGGAGCAAATAGGAGAGGAGACAAAGGTACAAGGGGGAGGGTGTAAATGTGTAAGCATCACTCCCTACACTTCATGCAGCTATATTATTCTCCTCTGATTCAGTTGGCTGATGAAGAGAGGGACATGTTACATAGGCCGGTAGAGGTCTATAAATCTTTTGTCTTTCTCTTAAACGCTACACTCTTTCTTTCTTTCTTTCTTTCTTTCTTTCTTTCTTTCTTTCTCTCTCTCTCTCTCTCTCTCTCTCTCTTTCTTTCTTTCTTTCTTTCTCAAAGGGTCTACTTTAAGCCGAGGTCTCAGCTGTGGGATGGAGCTGTTTCTTGATATGTGGCTATAATGACTATTAACACTTCCATCCCCTCCTCACTGCCCCACGTTCCCTTGTTTTATCCGTGCATGTGTGTTTGCCTCACAGTGTACTCGGAGGACCCAAACACATGCTTTCACATCTCGCAAACCCTGCTTGTTTGTGTGTGTGTGTGTGTGTGTGTGTCCTTGTAAAGCAGTAAACAACCAGACTGTGTTTCTTCCTACATAGAGAGTTCAGAGTATCACATAAATAAGACATGTTATATTCTTTGAAGTCCAGTAAGAGCAAAGGAAGTTATAATTAAACGGAACACAAGGAACAACATCCCTGCCGGCGTTTCTATATTATGAATGCCACGCACCACCACCCACCACGGCCACCCACACCACACCAGTCAAGCACATGCAGATGTGTGCAAACACCCAGAGCCTACCCTGGACTACTGCATAAACAGGAATGGATACTTAATATTGGTGCTGAGTTCCAGACTTCAGACAGTAGAAAAGACCAAAGGGATAATTTCACAAAACACAGCAGACATTGAGGCAGTAAACAAAAATACCAGCGGTCTAGCTTGGATCCATTTTAATTAGACAAATCACACCATTTTCCCCATTCTACTCTTAATTCTCTTCCCTCTTACTTCCTACTCCCTCGTTAAAATGTTACAGCTTCTACTAATAACAAAGCTCACCGTTCCTGTCCTCGCTCACTACTCTCAGAGTGACGAATCCATTCGGAGCAGTTTGGACTTATTTACTCTTGACGGGCCTGCGTGTGTTCAAACCCAGATACATCTTCTAGTAATTACAATGAACACAGGGTAGATAAAAAAATGCAGTTTTATTAACGGTCCTACTTGGACACTTATCCTATTCTCACCTGTCTTACCTTGCTTCAGTGGAATACATAAGAACTGCTGTTGTAATAATTAAGAGAATACCTTCAGCACACCTATTAGTGCTGGACATTATGGTATACGGTTGTAGCATCCCATTTCCTGTAGACATCCCGAAATTTGAAATGTCCATCTTTAAAACTGCAAAGCAGCAAAACACTCAAAGTATTAACACCCTACAGTGTTTCTATAGGTCCAGCTGAACTGAACTGGAACTTGTTGATGTCTGAAAGTGTTAAATAAACACTCAGGATTATACTGCATATGTGATGATGTACTGTACTGTATATTGTTCATTACATTCAAATGAGCCAAATTAAAGGCTATGTTGAATCCTACGTGCTAAAGGAACGATAGAAGCATGCAAAACACAAAGAGACATGGGGCAGCTAATGTAGGAAATTTTACTCTTTTCAGGTCTCTTAGATTAACATTGTACTAGCATTCATTGTAACAGTCAATGTACAACTTATTGTAGCAATGTAAAAAGAACATGTTAAGAGAGGGAGTGCATAATGGATGGAATTTTCCATGAAGCCTGATAAAATATTAAGAAAAATGGACATCGTTTCATGGTTTTACGTGTCAAGTGGGACATGGTGATGAGGAGTGAAAGCTAGTGGAGGTCCATTACACGCATGAGCAAAAACGCTGCTCTTTTGTATTCTGCCTGAGTTATATGCTGGTTACTTCCTTTTCTTGTAAGATGCCAAGTCATGGAAGCTTCCAAGTGATCAACAGTGAGCAGTTAACATATCACTTTTAGGCAAAAACAGTTACAGTTACTCTGTTTTTAAATCTCCACTATTTTCCATACGAAAAAAAAAAAAAAAAACATAATAAAACACATTGCAACACATGAGCTTGACCAAGGCCTAATCCTTCTCACTACCGTCCTCCTTTCAGCCTCACCTGAGCACCTTCATCATTCGTTCTGTCTAATTCACTTTGTCCCCTGACAACAGTTTTTAATAACTTTTATTAATTAGGGCTGTCCAATGGCCTGTCAGGAGAATATTATTTTATTCAGGCACCATTAGGCTGTCCAGTTACTTCAGCAAAAGGAGGGGAAGGAAAAGCAGGAGACAAAGAAAGGAAATAGTATAGAGATGGATAGACGTAGAGAGAAGGGAAGTGAGATCTATATTTCTTATGCAAAACTCTGGTGTGTTGACAGCCATATTAGCATGATTAAATGCACATGAATAGAAATTCACAAAAACATTCGGATCATATATATATATATGTAAGATTATATACAGAGGCAGCCAAAAAAATGTATACACACGTCAGGAAAATTAAAACTGAAGTTTGTATACATTTATTATTAAAATGTATTAATTATTATTTTATTATTAATATTATTTTATTAATTATTATTTATTGTTATTATCTATTGTAATCAACATTGTTATCGGTTTTACATACAAACTGAAATTGAAAGACGGGAGTGATGTGAATACATTGTAACTGATAAAAAAAGCATAACCTTAAAGTTAGCATTAACATTTATAACTTTGTGCTAATTGTTACAAGCGTGCGACTTTGTTGTAAGATCCACACAAACTCATATATTCTACACAACACCTGCAGTGCTGCGGTAACGTAGCTATTACATTGATTAAAGACTTGAAAGGAGTAATTAAAGAATGAACATGTCCTCTAAAATACACACCATCTGGTTAAAGTGTTGTACCTAATCTCCTGTAGAAAAGCCTTGGTATTTTTCTTTTGATGTTAATGGACTGAATATGTGTTTTTTTTTTCCAGTTTATTAGAGCTTCAGTTGTACGCTGTTTATCACAGCTATATAGAAGCAACTTTGTAAAGTGCTGTAACGTCTAACTTTAATGGAAGTAATTGAGTGACGTTTTGTTTTTCACTAGTTCTCTAGTCACCTGTCTGATCACCTCACCAAATGCCTCTAGGAAGCCGTTTACACAAGTCACAGTTACACCAGTGACCAACTAAATCTGAATGAAGATCTCACAAAGCTGAATGATACACACTGTAGTGTATGAAGAAATTCTCTCTAGAGACTCGTGAAGTCATATAAAGAGGAAAGTTCATGATGATTGACCAGTTTAGACTGGAAGTCAATGCTTACTGCGGTGTTGAGTGAACAATATCCCTCATATATACCTGTAATCAAACAGTGTGCACTGCTCTCAACCGTCTGGGTGCAATCGATGTCTTCCTACTACAGTGAAACCATACATCAGAGATCTAACAAGATATCTATAGATAGGTAGTGGTGATAAGTGGCACTATTGTAAAGCCCAGAGTATGGCCCAAAGTCTAAATCAGAGCAGCTTCACATGTGTGTGTGTATCAGTAGCTTCACACAGTGGACTACAGGCTACGTCGTGCTGATGGAGATGCAGAGGAATCTAATTTAACAGACGAGTGAGCAGCAATCATCCGACACTGCTTGGCCCACACAAATGTATATGCATGCACACAGGCGTGTGTACGTGCACACACACACACACACACACACACACACACACACACACACACACACACACACACACACACACACACACTCACACACACACACACACACACACACACACACACACACACAAAGAGAGAGAGAGAGAGAGAGAGAGAGAGAGAGAGAGAGAGAGAGAAACCCAAAGTGGGGACATATCCTTGCCTCCAGACCATTACTTCAGACCATTTTAAATCAGGAGGGATTGAGGGAGAAAAAAAAACTTGAAATAGAAAGAAGATCTTCAAAAGGGGAAG